>CAKMYJ010000175.1:0-28406 GCA_929113495.1 Andrena minutula
AGTTTTTTTTGATGGAGGAGCTAAATTTGAATAAATTTAGATGAAATAAACACCTATAGTTCGGATTTTATATAAATTTTTAGTCAAATTGTGATTTAGAGGTTGTAAACTAAATTCGATTTTTTTGGATTTTTATGAGTTTTTTTTATGGAGGAGCTAAATTTGAATAAATTTAGATGAAATAAACACCTATAGATCGGATTTTATTTAATTTTTAGTCAAATTGTGATTTAGAAGTTTTAAACTAAATTCGATTTTTTTGGATTTTGATGAGTTTTTTTGATGGAGGAGCTAAATTTGAATAAATTGAGATGAAATAAACACCTATAGTTCGGATTTTATATAAATTTTTAGTCAAATTGTGATTTAGAGGTTGTAAACTAAATTCGATTTTTTTGGATTTTTATGAGTTTTTTTGATGGAGGAGCTAAATTTGAATAAATTTAGATGAAATAAACACCTATAGATCGGATTTTATTTAATTTTTAGTCAAATTGTGATTTAGAAGTTTTAAACTAAATTCGATTTTTTTGGATTTTTATGAGTTTTTTTGATGGAGGAGCTAAATTTGAATAAATTGAGATGAAATAAACACCTATAGTTCGGATTTTATATAAATTTTTAGTCAAATTGTGATTTAGAGGTTGTAAACTAAATTCGATTTTTTTGGATTTTTATGAGTTTTTTTGATGGAGGAGCTAAATTTGAATAAATTTAGATGAAATAAACACCTATAGATCGGATTTTATTTAATTTTTAGTCAAATTGTGATTTAGAAGTTTTAAACTAAATTCGATTTTTTTGGATTTTTATGAGTTTTTTTGATGGAGGAGCTAAATTTGAATAAATTGAGATGAAATAAACACCTATAGTTCGGATTTTATATACATTTTTAGTCAAATTGTGATTTAGAGGGTTTAAACTAAATTCGATTTTTTTGGATTTTGATGAGTTATTTTGATGGAGGAGCTAAATTTGAATAAATTTAGATAAAATAAACACCTATAGTTCAGATTTTATATACATTTCTAGTCAAATTGTGATTTAGAGGGTTTAAACTAAATTCGATTTTTTTGGATTTTGACGAGTTTTTTTGATGGAGGAGCTAAATTTGAATAAATTGAGATGAAATAAACACCTATAGTTCGGATTTTATATAAATTTTTAGTCAAATTGTGATTTAGAAGTTTTAAACTAAATTCGATTTTTTTGGATTTTGATGAGTTTTTTTGATGGAGGAGCTAAATTTGAATAAATTGAGATGAAATAAACACCTATAGTTCGGATTTTATATAAATTTTTAGTCAAATTGTGATTTAGAGGTTGTAAACTAAATTCGATTTTTTTTTATTTTTATGAGTTTTTTTGATGGAGGAGCTAAATTTGAATAAATTTAGATGAAATAAACACCTATAGATCAGATTTTATATACATTTTTAGTCAAATTGTGATTTAGAGGGTTTAAACTAAATTCGATTTTTTTGGATTTTGATGAGTTATTTTGATGGAGGAGCTAAATTTGAATAAATTTAGATAAAATAAACACCTATAGTTCGGATTTTATATAAATTTTTAGTCAAATTGTGATTTAGAGGTTGTAAACTAAATTCGATTTTTTTGGATTTTGATGAGTTTTTTTGATGGGGGAGCTAAATTTGAATAAATTTAGTTGAAATAAACACCTATAGATCGGATTTTATTTAATTTTTAGTCAAATTGTGATTTGGAGGTTTTAAACTAAATTCGATTTTTTTGGATTTTGATGAGTTATTTTGATGGAGGAGCTAAATTTGAATAAATTTAGATGAAATAAACACCTATAGATCGGATTTTACTTAATTTTTAGTCAAATTGTGATTTAGAGGTTGTAAACTAAATTCGATTTTTTTGGATTTTGATGAGTTTTTTTGATGGAGGAGCTAAATTTGAATAAATTTAGATGAAATAAACACCTATAGATCGGATTTTATTTAATTTTTAGTCAAATTGTGTTTTGGAGGTTTTAAACTAAATTCGATTTTTTTGGATTTTGATGAGTTGTTTTGATGGAGGAGCTAAATTTGAATAAATTTAGATAAAATAAACACCTATAGTTCAGATTTTATATAAATTTTTAGTCAAATTGTGATTTAGAGGGTTTAAACTAAATTCGTTTTTTTTGGATTTTGATGAGTTTTTTTGATGGAGGAGCTAAATTTGAATAAATTGAGATGAAATAAACACCTATAGTTCGGATTTTATATAAATTTTTAGTCAAATTGTGATTTAGAGGTTGTAAACTAAATTCGATTTTTTTTTATTTTTATGAGTTTTTTTGATGGAGGAGCTAAATTTGAATAAATTTAGATGAAATAAACACCTATAGATCAGATTTTATATACATTTTTAGTCAAATTGTGATTTAGAGGGTTTAAACTAAATTCGATTTTTTTGGATTTTGATGAGTTATTTTGATGGAGGAGCTAAATTTGAATAAATTTAGATAAAATAAACACCTATAGTTCGGATTTTATATAAATTTTTAGTCAAATTGTGATTTAGAGGTTGTAAACTAAATTCGATTTTTTTGGATTTTGATGAGTTTTTTGATGGAGGAGCTAAATTTGAATAAATTTAGATGAAATAAACACCTATAGATCAGATTTTATTTAATTTTTAGTCAAATTGTGTTTTGGAGGTTTTAAACTAAATTCGATTTTTTTGGATTTTGATGAGTTATTTTGATGGAGGAGCTAAATTTGAATAAATTTAGATGAAATAAACACCTATAGATCGGATTTTACTTAATTTTTAGTCAAATTGTGATTTAGAGGTTGTAAACTAAATTCGATTTTTTTGGATTTTGATGAGTTTTTTTGATGGAGGAGCTAAATTTGAATAAATTTAGATGAAATAAACACCTATAGATCGGATTTTATTTAATTTTTAGTCAAATTGTGTTTTGGAGGTTTTAAACTAAATTCGATTTTTTTGGATTTTGATGAGTTGTTTTGATGGACGAGCTAAATTTGAATAAATTTAGATAAAATAAACACCTATAGTTCAGATTTTATATACATTTTTAGTCAAATTGTGATTTAGAGGGTTTAAACTAAATTCGTTTTTTTTGGATTTTTATGAGTTTTTTTGATGGAGGAGCTAAATTTGAATAAATTTAGATGAAATAAACACCTATAGATCGGATTTTATTTAATTTTTAGTCAAATTGTGTTTTGGAGGTTTTAAACTAAATTCGATTTTTTTGGATTTTGATGAGTTATTTTGATGGAGGAGCTAAATTTGAATAAATTTAGATGAAATAAACACCTATAGATCGGATTTTATTTAATTTTTAGTCAAATTGTGTTTTGGAGGTTTTAAACTAAATTCGATTTTTTTGGATTTTGATGAGTTATTTTGATGGAGGAGCTAAATTTGAATAAATTTAGATGAAATAAACACCTATAGATCGGATTTTACTTAATTTTTAGTCAAATTGTGATTTAGAGGTTGTAAACTAAATTCGATTTTTTTGGATTTTGATGAGTTTTTTTGATGGAGGAGCTAAATTTGAATAAATTTAGATGAAATAAACACCTATAGATCGGATTTTATTTAATTTTTAGTCAAATTGTGTTTTGGAGGTTTTAAACTAAATTCGATTTTTTTGGATTTTGATGAGTTATTTTGATGGAGGAGCTAAATTTGAATAAATTTAGATAAAATAAACACCTATAGTTCGGATTTTATATAAATTTTTAGTCAAATTGTGATTTAGAGGTTGTAAACTAAATTCGATTTTTTTGGATTTTGATGAGTTTTTTTGATGGAGGAGCTAAATTTGAATAAATTTAGATGAAATAAACACCTATAGATCGGATTTTATTTAATTTTTAGTCAAATTGTGTTTTGGAGGTTTTAAACTAAATTCGATTTTTTTGGATTTTGATGAGTTATTTTGATGGAGGAGCTAAATTTGAATAAATTTAGATGAAATAAACACCTATAGATCGGATTTTATTTAATTTTTAGTCAAATTGTGTTTTGGAGGTTTTAAACTAAATTCGATTTTTTTGGATTTTGATGAGTTATTTTGATGGAGGAGCTAAATTTGAATCAATTTAGATGAAATAAACACCTATAGATCGGATTTTACTTAATTTTTAGTCAAATTGTGATTTAGAGGTTGTAAACTAAATTCGATTTTTTTGGATTTTGATGAGTTTTTTTGATGGAGGAGCTAAATTTGAATAAATTTAGATGAAATAAACACCTATAGATCGGATTTTATTTAATTTTTAGTCAAATTGTGTTTTGGAGGTTTTAAACTAAATTCGATTTTTTTGGATTTTGATGAGTTATTTTGATGGAGGAGCTAAATTTGAATAAATTTAGATAAAATAAACACCTATAGTTCGGATTTTATATAAATTTTTAGTCAAATTGTGATTTAGAGGTTGTAAACTAAATTCGATTTTTTTGGATTTTGATGAGTTTTTTTGATGGAGGAGCTAAATTTGAATAAATTTAGATGAAATAAACACCTATAGATCGGATTTTATTTAATTTTTAGTCAAATTGTGTTTTGGAGGTTTTAAACTAAATTCGATTTTTTTGGATTTTGATGAGTTATTTTGATGGAGGAGCTAAATTTGAATAAATTTAGATAAAATAAACACCTATAGTTCGGATTTTATATAAATTTTTAGTCAAATTGTGATTTAGAGGTTGTAAACTAAATTCGATTTTTTTGGATTTTGATGAGTTTTTTTGATGGAGGAGCTAAATTTGAATAAATTTAGATGAAATAAACACCTATAGATCGGATTTTATTTAATTTTTAGTCAAATTGTGTTTTGGAGGTTTTAAACTAAATTCGATTTTTTTGGATTTTGATGAGTTATTTTGATGGAGGAGCTAAATTTGAATCAATTTAGATGAAATAAACACCTATAGATCGGATTTTACTTAATTTTTAGTCAAATTGTGATTTAGAGGTTGTAAACTAAATTCGATTTTTTTGGATTTTGATGAGTTTTTTTGATGGAGGAGCTAAATTTGAATAAATTTAGATGAAATAAACACCTATAGATCGGATTTTATTTAATTTTTAGTCAAATTGTGATTTGGAGGTTTTAAACTAAATTCGATTTTTTTGGATTTTGATGAGTTGTTTTGATGGAGGAGCTAAATTTGAATAAATTTAGATAAAATAAACACCTATAGTTCAGATTTTATATACATTTTTAGTCAAATTGTGATTTAGAGGGTTTAAACTAAATTCGTTTTTTTTGGATTTTGATGAGTTTTTTTGATGGAGGAGCTAAATTTGAATAAATTTAGATGAAATAAACACCTATAGTTCGGATTTTATATAAATTTTTAGTCAAATTGTGATTTAGAGGTTGTAAACTAAATTCGATTTTTTTGGATTTTTATGAGTTTTTTTGATGGAGGAGCTAAATTTGAATAAATTTAGATGAAATAAACACCTATAGATCGGATTTTATTTAATTTTTAGTCAAATTGTGTTTTGGAGGTTTTAAACTAAATTCGATTTTTTTGGATTTTGATGAGTTATTTTGATGGAGGAGCTAAATTTGAATAAATTTAGATGAAATAAACACCTATAGATCGGATTTTACTTAATTTTTAGTCAAATTGTGATTTAGAGGTTGTAAACTAAATTCGATTTTTTTGGATTTTGATGAGTTTTTTTGATGGAGGAGCTAAATTTGAATAAATTTAGATGAAATAAACACCAATAGATCGGATTTTATTTAATTTTTAGTCAAATTGTGTTTTGGAGGTTTTAAACTAAATTCGATTTTTTTGGATTTTGATGAGTTATTTTGATGGAGGAGCTAAATTTGAATAAATTTAGATAAAATAAACACCTATAGTTCGGATTTTATATAAATTTTTAGTCAAATTGTGATTTAGAGGTTGTAAACTAAATTCGATTTTTTTGGATTTTGATGAGTTTTTTTGATGGAGGAGCTAAATTTGAATAAATTTAGATGAAATAAACACCTATAGATCGGATTTTATTTAATTTTTAGTCAAATTGTGTTTTGGAGGTTTTAAACTAAATTCGATTTTTTTGGATTTTGATGAGTTATTTTGATGGAGGAGCTAAATTTGAATCAATTTAGATGAAATAAACACCTATAGATCGGATTTTACTTAATTTTTAGTCAAATTGTGATTTAGAGGTTGTAAACTAAATTCGATTTTTTTGGATTTTGATGAGTTTTTTTGATGGAGGAGCTAAATTTGAATAAATTTAGATGAAATAAACACCTATAGATCGGATTTTATTTAATTTTTAGTCAAATTGTGATTTAGAAGTTTTAAACTAAATTCGATTTTTTTGGATTTTTATGAGTTTTTTTGATGGAGGAGCTAAATTTGAATAAATTGAGATGAAATAAACACCTATAGATCGGATTTTATTTAATTTTTAGTCAAATTGTGATTTAGAAGTTTTAAACTAAATTCGATTTTTTTGGATTTTTATGAGTTTTTTTGATGGAGGAGCTAAATTTGAATAAATTGAGATGAAATAAACACCTATAGTTCGGATTTTATATACATTTTTAGTCAAATTGTGATTTAGAGGGTTTAAACTAAATTCGATTTTTTTGGATTTTGATGAGTTATTTTGATGGAGGAGCTAAATTTGAATAAATTGATATGAAATAAACACCTATAGTTCGGATTTTATTTAATTTTTAGTCAAATTGTGATTTGGAGGTTTTAAACTAAATTCGATTTTTTTGGATTTTGATGAGTTATTTTGATGGAGGAGCTAAATTTGAATAAATTTAGATGAAATAAACACCTATAGATCGGATTTTACTTAATTTTTAGTCAAATTGTGATTTAGAGGTTGTAAACTAAATTCGATTTTTTTGGATTTTGATGAGTTTTTTTGATGGAGGAGCTAAATTTGAATAAATTTAGATGAAATAAACACCTATAGATCGGATTTTATTTAATTTTTAGTCAAATTGTGTTTTGGAGGTTTTAAACTAAATTCGATTTTTTTGGATTTTGATGAGTTGTTTTGATGGACGAGCTAAATTTGAATAAATTTAGATGAAATAAACACCTATAGATCAGATTTTATATACATTTTTAGTCAAATTGTGATTTAGAGGGTTTAAACTAAATTCGATTTTTTTGGATTTTGATGAGTTATTTTGATGGAGGAGCTAAATTTGAATAAATTTAGATAAAATAAACACCTATAGTTCGGATTTTATATAAATTTTTAGTCAAATTGTGATTTAGAGGTTGTAAACTAAATTCGATTTTTTTGGATTTTGATGAGTTTTTTTGATGGGGGAGCTAAATTTGAATAAATTTAGTTGAAATAAACACCTATAGATCGGATTTTATTTAATTTTTAGTCAAATTGTGATTTGGAGGTTTTAAACTAAATTCGATTTTTTTGGATTTTGATGAGTTATTTTGATGGAGGAGCTAAATTTGAATAAATTTAGATGAAATAAACACCTATAGATCGGATTTTACTTAATTTTTAGTCAAATTGTGATTTAGAGGTTGTAAACTAAATTCGATTTTTTTGGATTTTGATGAGTTTTTTTGATGGAGGAGCTAAATTTGAATAAATTTAGATGAAATAAACACCTATAGATCGGATTTTATTTAATTTTTAGTCAAATTGTGTTTTGGAGGTTTTAAACTAAATTCGATTTTTTTGGATTTTGATGAGTTGTTTTGATGGAGGAGCTAAATTTGAATAAATTTAGATAAAATAAACACCTATAGTTCAGATTTTATATACATTTTTAGTCAAATTGTGATTTAGAGGGTTTAAACTAAATTCGTTTTTTTTGGATTTTGATGAGTTTTTTTGATGGAGGAGCTAAATTTGAATAAATTGAGATGAAATAAACACCTATAGTTCGGATTTTATATAAATTTTTAGTCAAATTGTGATTTAGAGGTTGTAAACTAAATTCGATTTTTTTTTATTTTTATGAGTTTTTTTGATGGAGGAGCTAAATTTGAATAAATTTAGATGAAATAAACACCTATAGATCAGATTTTATATACATTTTTAGTCAAATTGTGATTTAGAGGGTTTAAACTAAATTCGATTTTTTTGGATTTTGATGAGTTATTTTGATGGAGGAGCTAAATTTGAATAAATTTAGATAAAATAAACACCTATAGTTCGGATTTTATATAAATTTTTAGTCAAATTGTGATTTAGAGGTTGTAAACTAAATTCGATTTTTTTGGATTTTGATGAGTTTTTTGATGGAGGAGCTAAATTTGAATAAATTTAGATGAAATAAACACCTATAGATCAGATTTTATTTAATTTTTAGTCAAATTGTGTTTTGGAGGTTTTAAACTAAATTCGATTTTTTTGGATTTTGATGAGTTATTTTGATGGAGGAGCTAAATTTGAATAAATTTAGATGAAATAAACACCTATAGATCGGATTTTACTTAATTTTTAGTCAAATTGTGATTTAGAGGTTGTAAACTAAATTCGATTTTTTTGGATTTTGATGAGTTTTTTTGATGGAGGAGCTAAATTTGAATAAATTTAGATGAAATAAACACCTATAGATCGGATTTTATTTAATTTTTAGTCAAATTGTGTTTTGGAGGTTTTAAACTAAATTCGATTTTTTTGGATTTTGATGAGTTGTTTTGATGGAGGAGCTAAATTTGAATAAATTTAGATAAAATAAACACCTATAGTTCAGATTTTATATACATTTTTAGTCAAATTGTGATTTAGAGGGTTTAAACTAAATTCGTTTTTTTTGGATTTTTATGAGTTTTTTTTGATGGAGGAGCTAAATTTGAATAAATTTAGATGAAATAAACACCTATAGATCGGATTTTATTTAATTTTTAGTCAAATTGTGTTTTGGAGGTTTTAAACTAAATTCGATTTTTTTGGATTTTGATGAGTTATTTTGATGGAGGAGCTAAATTTGAATAAATTTAGATGAAATAAACACCTATAGATCGGATTTTATTTAATTTTTAGTCAAATTGTGTTTTGGAGGTTTTAAACTAAATTCGATTTTTTTGGATTTTGATGAGTTATTTTGATGGAGGAGCTAAATTTGAATAAATTTAGATGAAATAAACACCTATAGATCGGATTTTACTTAATTTTTAGTCAAATTGTGATTTAGAGGTTGTAAACTAAATTCGATTTTTTTGGATTTTGATGAGTTTTTTTGATGGAGGAGCTAAATTTGAATAAATTTAGATGAAATAAACACCTATAGATCGGATTTTATTTAATTTTTAGTCAAATTGTGTTTTGGAGGTTTTAAACTAAATTCGATTTTTTTGGATTTTGATGAGTTATTTTGATGGAGGAGCTAAATTTGAATAAATTTAGATAAAATAAACACCTATAGTTCGGATTTTATATAAATTTTTAGTCAAATTGTGATTTAGAGGTTGTAAACTAAATTCGATTTTTTTGGATTTTGATGAGTTTTTTTGATGGAGGAGCTAAATTTGAATAAATTTAGATGAAATAAACACCTATAGATCGGATTTTATTTAATTTTTAGTCAAATTGTGTTTTGGAGGTTTTAAACTAAATTCGATTTTTTTGGATTTTGATGAGTTATTTTGATGGAGGAGCTAAATTTGAATAAATTTAGATGAAATAAACACCTATAGATCGGATTTTATTTAATTTTTAGTCAAATTGTGTTTTGGAGGTTTTAAACTAAATTCGATTTTTTTGGATTTTGATGAGTTATTTTGATGGAGGAGCTAAATTTGAATCAATTTAGATGAAATAAACACCTATAGATCGGATTTTACTTAATTTTTAGTCAAATTGTGATTTAGAGGTTGTAAACTAAATTCGATTTTTTTGGATTTTGATGAGTTTTTTTTGATGGAGGAGCTAAATTTGAATAAATTTAGATGAAATAAACACCTATAGATCGGATTTTATTTAATTTTTAGTCAAATTGTGTTTTGGAGGTTTTAAACTAAATTTTATTTTTTTGGATTTTGATGAGTTATTTTGATGGAGGAGCTAAATTTGAATAAATTTAGATAAAATAAACACCTATAGTTCGGATTTTATATAAATTTTTAGTCAAATTGTGATTTAGAGGTTGTAAACTAAATTCGATTTTTTTGGATTTTGATGAGTTTTTTTGATGGAGGAGCTAAATTTGAATAAATTTAGATGAAATAAACACCTATAGATCGGATTTTATTTAATTTTTAGTCAAATTGTGTTTTGGAGGTTTTAAACTAAATTCGATTTTTTTGGATTTTGATGAGTTATTTTGATGGAGGAGCTAAATTTGAATAAATTTAGATAAAATAAACACCTATAGTTCGGATTTTATATAAATTTTTAGTCAAATTGTGATTTAGAGGTTGTAAACTAAATTCGATTTTTTTGGATTTTGATGAGTTTTTTTGATGGAGGAGCTAAATTTGAATAAATTTAGATGAAATAAACACCTATAGATCGGATTTTATTTAATTTTTAGTCAAATTGTGTTTTGGAGGTTTTAAACTAAATTCGATTTTTTTGGATTTTGATGAGTTATTTTGATGGAGGAGCTAAATTTGAATCAATTTAGATGAAATAAACACCTATAGATCGGATTTTACTTAATTTTTAGTCAAATTGTGATTTAGAGGTTGTAAACTAAATTCGATTTTTTTGGATTTTGATGAGTTTTTTTGATGGAGGAGCTAAATTTGAATAAATTTAGATGAAATAAACACCTATAGATCGGATTTTATTTAATTTTTAGTCAAATTGTGATTTGGAGGTTTTAAACTAAATTCGATTTTTTTGGATTTTGATGAGTTGTTTTGATGGAGGAGCTAAATTTGAATAAATTTAGATAAAATAAACACCTATAGTTCAGATTTTATATACATTTTTAGTCAAATTGTGATTTAGAGGGTTTAAACTAAATTCGTTTTTTTTGGATTTTGATGAGTTTTTTTGATGGAGGAGCTAAATTTGAATAAATTTAGATGAAATAAACACCTATAGTTCGGATTTTATATAAATTTTTAGTCAAATTGTGATTTAGAGGTTGTAAACTAAATTCGATTTTTTTGGATTTTTATGAGTTTTTTTGATGGAGGAGCTAAATTTGAATAAATTTAGATGAAATAAACACCTATAGATCGGATTTTATTTAATTTTTAGTCAAATTGTGTTTTGGAGGTTTTAAACTAAATTCGATTTTTTTGGATTTTGATGAGTTATTTTGATGGAGGAGCTAAATTTGAATAAATTTAGATGAAATAAACACCTATAGATCGGATTTTACTTAATTTTTAGTCAAATTGTGATTTAGAGGTTTTAAACTAAATTCGATTTTTTTGGATTTTGATGAGTTTTTTTGATGGAGGAGCTAAATTTGAATAAATTTAGATGAAATAAACACCAATAGATCGGATTTTATTTAATTTTTAGTCAAATTGTGTTTTGGAGGTTTTAAACTAAATTAGATTTTTTTGGATTTTGATGAGTTATTTTGATGGAGGAGCTAAATTTGAATAAATTTAGATAAAATAAACACCTATAGTTCGGATTTTATATAAATTTTTAGTCAAATTGTGATTTAGAGGTTGTAAACTAAATTCGATTTTTTTGGATTTTGATGAGTTTTTTTGATGGAGGAGCTAAATTTGAATAAATTTAGATGAAATAAACACCTATAGATCGGATTTTATTTAATTTTTAGTCAAATTGTGTTTTGGAGGTTTTAAACTAAATTCGATTTTTTTGGATTTTGATGAGTTATTTTGATGGAGGAGCTAAATTTGAATCAATTTAGATGAAATAAACACCTATAGATCGGATTTTACTTAATTTTTAGTCAAATTGTGATTTAGAGGTTGTAAACTAAATTCGATTTTTTTGGATTTTGATGAGTTTTTTTGATGGAGGAGCTAAATTTGAATAAATTTAGATGAAATAAACACCTATAGATCGGATTTTATTTAATTTTTAGTCAAATTGTGATTTAGAAGTTTTAAACTAAATTCGATTTTTTTGGATTTTTATGAGTTTTTTTGATGGAGGAGCTAAATTTGAATAAATTGAGATGAAATAAACACCTATAGATCGGATTTTATTTAATTTTTAGTCAAATTGTGATTTAGAAGTTTTAAACTAAATTCGATTTTTTTGGATTTTTATGAGTTTTTTTGATGGAGGAGCTAAATTTGAATAAATTGAGATGAAATAAACACCTATAGTTCGGATTTTATATACATTTTTAGTCAAATTGTGATTTAGAGGGTTTAAACTAAATTCGATTTTTTTGGATTTTGATGAGTTATTTTGATGGAGGAGCTAAATTTGAATAAATTGATATGAAATAAACACCTATAGTTCGGATTTTATTTAATTTTTAGTCAAATTGTGATTTGGAGGTTTTAAACTAAATTCGATTTTTTTTGGATTTTGATGAGTTATTTTGATGGAGGAGCTAAATTTGAATAAATTTAGATAAAATAAACACCTATAGTTCAGATTTTATATACATTTTTAGTCAAATTGTGATTTAGAGGGTTTAAACTAAATTCGATTTTTTTGGATTTTGATGAGTTTTTTTGATGGAGGAGCTAAATTTGAATAAATTTAGATGAAATAAACACCTATAGATCGGATTTTATTTAATTTTTAGTCAAATTGTGATTTAGAAGTTTTAAACTAAATTCGATTTTTTTGGATTTTTATGAGTTTTTTTGATGGAGGAGCTAAATTTGAATAAATTTAGATGAAATAAACACCTATAGTTCGGATTTTATATAAATTTTTAGTCAAATTGTGATTTAGAGGTTGTAAACTAAATTCGATTTTTTTTGGATTTTTATGAGTTTTTTTGATGGAGGAGCTAAATTTGAATAAATTTAGATGAAATAAACACCTATAGATCGGATTTTATTTAATTTTTAGTCAAATTGTGATTTAGAAGTTTTAAACTAAATTCGATTTTTTTGGATTTTTATGAGTTTTTTTGATGGAGGAGCTAAATTTGAATAAATTGAGATGAAATAAACACCTATAGTTCGGATTTTATATAAATTTTTAGTCAAATTGTGATTTAGAGGTTGTAAACTAAATTCGATTTTTTTGGATTTTTATGAGTTTTTTTGATGGAGGAGCTAAATTTGAATAAATTTAGATGAAATAAACACCTATAGATCGGATTTTATTTAATTTTTAGTCAAATTGTGATTTAGAAGTTTTAAACTAAATTCGTTTCTTTTGGATTTTTATGAGTTTTTTTGATGGAGGAGCTAAATTTGAATAAATTGAGATGAAATAAACACCTATAGTTCGGATTTTATATAAATTTTTAGTCAAATTGTGATTTAGAGGTTGTAAACTAAATTCGATTTTTTTGGATTTTTATGAGTTTTTTTGATGGAGGAGCTAAATTTGAATAAATTTAGATGAAATAAACACCTATAGATCGGATTTTATTTAATTTTTAGTCAAATTGTGATTTAGAAGTTTTAAACTAAATTCGATTTTTTTGGATTTTTATGAGTTTTTTTGATGGAGGAGCTAAATTTGAATAAATTGAGATGAAATAAACACCTATAGTTCGGATTTTATATACATTTTTAGTCAAATTGTGATTTAGAGGGTTTAAACTAAATTCGATTTTTTTGGATTTTGATGAGTTATTTTGATGGAGGAGCTAAATTTGAATAAATTTAGATAAAATAAACACCTATAGTTCAGATTTTATATACATTTTTAGTCAAATTGTGATTTAGAGGGTTTAAACTAAATTCGATTTTTTTGGATTTTGACGAGTTTTTTTGATGGAGGAGCTAAATTTGAATAAATTGAGATGAAATAAACACCTATAGTTCGGATTTTATATAAATTTTTAGTCAAATTGTGATTTAGAAGTTTTAAACTAAATTCGATTTTTTTGGATTTTGATGAGTTTTTTTGATGGAGGAGCTAAATTTGAATAAATTGAGATGAAATAAACACCTATAGTTCGGATTTTATATAAATTTTTAGTCAAATTGTGATTTAGAGGTTGTAAACTAAATTCGATTTTTTTTTATTTTTATGAGTTTTTTTGATGGAGGAGCTAAATTTGAATAAATTTAGATGAAATAAACACCTATAGATCAGATTTTATATACATTTTTAGTCAAATTGTGATTTAGAGGGTTTAAACTAAATTCGATTTTTTTGGATTTTGATGAGTTATTTTGATGGAGGAGCTAAATTTGAATAAATTGAGATGAAATAAACACCTATAGTTCGGATTTTATATAAATTTTTAGTCAAATTGTGATTTAGAGGTTGTAAACTAAATTCGATTTTTTTGGATTTTGATGAGTTTTTTTGATGGAGGAGCTAAATTTGAATAAATTTAGATGAAATAAACACCTATAGATCGGATTTTATTTAATTTTTAGTCAAATTGTGTTTTGGAGGTTTTAAACTAAATTCGATTTTTTTGGATTTTGATGAGTTATTTTGATGGAGGAGCTAAATTTGAATAAATTTAGATGAAATAAACACCTATAGATCGGATTTTACTTAATTTTTAGTCAAATTGTGATTTAGAGGTTGTAAACTAAATTCGATTTTTTTGGATTTTGATGAGTTATTTTGATGGAGGAGCTAAATTTGAATAAATTTAGATAAAATAAACACCTATAGTTCAGATTTTATATACATTTTTAGTCAAATTGTGATTTAGAGGGTTTAAACTAAATTCGATTTTTTTGGATTTTGACGAGTTTTTTTGATGGAGGAGCTAAATTTGAATAAATTGAGATGAAATAAACACCTATAGTTCGGATTTTATATAAATTTTTAGTCAAATTGTGATTTAGAAGTTTTAAACTAAATTCGATTTTTTTGGATTTTGATGAGTTTTTTTGATGGAGGAGCTAAATTTGAATAAATTGAGATGAAATAAACACCTATAGTTCGGATTTTATATAAATTTTTAGTCAAATTGTGATTTAGAGGTTGTAAACTAAATTCGATTTTTTTTTATTTTTATGAGTTTTTTTGATGGAGGAGCTAAATTTGAATAAATTTAGATGAAATAAACACCTATAGATCAGATTTTATATACATTTTTAGTCAAATTGTGATTTAGAGGGTTTAAACTAAATTCGATTTTTTTGGATTTTGATGAGTTATTTTGATGGAGGAGCTAAATTTGAATAAATTTAGATAAAATAAACACCTATAGTTCGGATTTTATATAAATTTTTAGTCAAATTGTGATTTAGAGGTTGTAAACTAAATTCGATTTTTTTGGATTTTGATGAGTTTTTTTGATGGAGGAGCTAAATTTGAATAAATTTAGATGAAATAAACACCTATAGATCGGATTTTATTTAATTTTTAGTCAAATTGTGTTTTGGAGGTTTTAAACTAAATTCGATTTTTTTGGATTTTGATGAGTTATTTTGATGGAGGAGCTAAATTTGAATAAATTTAGATGAAATAAACACCTATAGATCGGATTTTACTTAATTTTTAGTCAAATTGTGATTTAGAGGTTGTAAACTAAATTCGATTTTTTTGGATTTTGATGAGTTTTTTTGATGGAGGAGCTAAATTTGAATAAATTTAGATGAAATAAACACCTATAGATCGGATTTTATTTAATTTTTAGTCAAATTGTGTTTTGGAGGTTTTAAACTAAATTCGATTTTTTTGGATTTTGATGAGTTGTTTTGATGGAGGAGCTAAATTTGAATAAATTTAGATAAAATAAACACCTATAGTTCAGATTTTATATACATTTTTAGTCAAATTGTGATTTAGAGGGTTTAAACTAAATTCGTTTTTTTTGGATTTTTATGAGTTTTTTTGATGGAGGAGCTAAATTTGAATAAATTTAGATGAAATAAACACCTATAGATCGGATTTTATTTAATTTTTAGTCAAATTGTGTTTTGGAGGTTTTAAACTAAATTCGATTTTTTTGGATTTTGATGAGTTATTTTGATGGAGGAGCTAAATTTGAATAAATTTAGATGAAATAAACACCTATAGATCGGATTTTATTTAATTTTTAGTCAAATTGTGTTTTGGAGGTTTTAAACTAAATTCGATTTTTTTGGATTTTGATGAGTTTTTTTGATGGAGGAGCTAAATTTGAATAAATTGAGATGAAATAAACACCTATAGTTCGGATTTTATATAAATTTTTAGTCAAATTGTGATTTAGAGGTTGTAAACTAAATTCGATTTTTTTTCATTTTTATGAGTTTTTTTGATGGAGGAGCTAAATTTGAATAAATTTAGATGAAATAAACACCTATAGATCAGATTTTATATACATTTTTAGTCAAATTGTGATTTAGAGGGTTTAAACTAAATTCGATTTTTTTGGATTTTGACGAGTTTTTTTGATGGAGGAGCTAAATTTGAATAAATTGAGATGAAATAAACACCTATAGTTCGGATTTTATATAAATTTTTAGTCAAATTGTGATTTAGAAGTTTTAAACTAAATTCGATTTTTTTTGGATTTTGATGAGTTTTTTTGATGGAGGAGCTAAATTTGAATAAATTTAGATGAAATAAACACCTATAGATCGGATTTTATTTAATTTTTAGTCAAATTGTGATTTAGAAGTTTTAAACTAAATTCGATTTTTTTGGATTTTTATGAGTTTTTTTGATGGAGGAGCTAAATTTGAATAAATTGAGATGAAATAAACACCTATAGTTCGGATTTTATATACATTTTTAGTCAAATTGTGATTTAGAGGGTTTAAACTAAATTCGATTTTTTTGGATTTTGATGAGTTATTTTGATGGAGGAGCTAAATTTGAATAAATTTAGATAAAATAAACACCTATAGTTCAGATTTTATATACATTTTTAGTCAAATTGTGATTTAGAGGGTTTAAACTAAATTCGATTTTTTTGGATTTTGACGAGTTTTTTTGATGGAGGAGCTAAATTTGAATAAATTGAGATGAAATAAACACCTATAGTTCGGATTTTATATAAATTTTTAGTCAAATTGTGATTTAGAAGTTTTAAACTAAATTCGATTTTTTTGGATTTTGATGAGTTTTTTTGATGGAGGAGCTAAATTTGAATAAATTGAGATGAAATAAACACCTATAGTTCGGATTTTATATAAATTTTTAGTCAAATTGTGATTTAGAGGTTGTAAACTAAATTCGATTTTTTTTTATTTTTATGAGTTTTTTTGATGGAGGAGCTAAATTTGAATAAATTTAGATGAAATAAACACCTATAGATCAGATTTTATATACATTTTTAGTCAAATTGTGATTTAGAGGGTTTAAACTAAATTCGATTTTTTTGGATTTTGATGAGTTATTTTGATGGAGGAGCTAAATTTGAATAAATTGAGATGAAATAAACACCTATAGTTCGGATTTTATATAAATTTTTAGTCAAATTGTGATTTAGAGGTTGTAAACTAAATTCGATTTTTTTGGATTTTTATGAGTTTTTTTGATGGAGGAGCTAAATTTGAATAAATTTAGATGAAATAAACACCTATAGATCGGATTTTATTTAATTTTTAGTCAAATTGTGATTTAGAAGTTTTAAACTAAATTCGATTTTTTTGGATTTTTATGAGTTTTTTTTGATGGAGGAGCTAAATTTGAATAAATTGAGATGAAATAAACACCTATATTCGGATTTTATATACATTTTTAGTCAAATTGTGATTTAGAGGGTTTAAACTAAATTCGATTTTTTTGGATTTTGATGAGTTATTTTGATGGAGGAGCTAAATTTGAATAAATTTAGATAAAATAAACACCTATAGTTCAGATTTTATATACATTTTTAGTCAAATTGTGATTTAGAGGGTTTAAACTAAATTCGATTTTTTTGGATTTTGACGAGTTTTTTTGATGGAGGAGCTAAATTTGAATAAATTGAGATGAAATAAACACCTATAGTTCGGATTTTATATAAATTTTTAGTCAAATTGTGATTTAGAAGTTTTAAACTAAATTCGATTTTTTTGGATTTTGATGAGTTTTTTTGATGGAGGAGCTAAATTTGAATAAATTTAGATAAAATAAACACCTATAGTTCGGATTTTATATAAATTTTTAGTCAAATTGTGATTTAGAGGTTGTAAACTAAATTCGATTTTTTTGGATTTTGATGAGTTTTTTTGATGGAGGAGCTAAATTTGAATAAATTTAGATGAAATAAACACCTATAGATCGGATTTTATTTAATTTTTAGTCAAATTGTGTTTTGGAGGTTTTAAACTTAATTCGATTTTTTTGGATTTTGATGAGTTATTTTGATGGAGGAGCTAAATTTGAATAAATTTAGATGAAATAAACACCTATAGATCGGATTTTACTTAATTTTTAGTCAAATTGTGATTTAGAGGTTGTAAACTAAATTCGATTTTTTTGGATTTTGATGAGTTTTTTTGATGGAGGAGCTAAATTTGAATAAATTTAGATGAAATAAACACCTATAGATCGGATTTTATTTAATTTTTAGTCAAATTGTGTTTTGGAGGTTTTAAACTAAATTCGATTTTTTTGGATTTTGATGAGTTATTTTGATGGAGGAGCTAAATTTGAATAAATTTAGATGAAATAAACACCTATAGATCGGATTTTATTTAATTTTTAGTCAAATTGTGTTTTGGAGGTTTTAAACTAAATTCGATTTTTTTGGATTTTGATGAGTTTTTTTGATGGAGGAGCTAAATTTGAATAAATTGAGATGAAATAAACACCTATAGTTCGGATTTTATATAAATTTTTAGTCAAATTGTGATTTAGAGGTTGTAAACTAAATTCGATTTTTTTTTATTTTTATGAGTTTTTTTGATGGAGGAGCTAAATTTGAATAAATTTAGATGAAATAAACACCTATAGATCAGATTTTATATACATTTTTAGTCAAATTGTGATTTAGAGGGTTTAAACTAAATTCGATTTTTTTGGATTTTGACGAGTTTTTTTGATGGAGGAGCTAAATTTGAATAAATTGAGATGAAATAAACACCTATAGTTCGGATTTTATATAAATTTTTAGTCAAATTGTGATTTAGAAGTTTTAAACTAAATTCGATTTTTTTGGATTTTGATGAGTTTTTTTGATGGAGGAGCTAAATTTGAATAAATTTAGATGAAATAAACACCTATAGATCGGATTTTATTTAATTTTTAGTCAAATTGTGATTTAGAAGTTTTAAACTAAATTCGATTTTTTTGGATTTTTATGAGTTTTTTTGATGGAGGAGCTAAATTTGAATAAATTGAGATGAAATAAACACCTATAGTTCGGATTTTATATACATTTTTAGTCAAATTGTGATTTAGAGGGTTTAAACTAAATTCGATTTTTTTGGATTTTGATGAGTTATTTTGATGGAGGAGCTAAATTTGAATAAATTTAGATAAAATAAACACCTATAGTTCAGATTTTATATACATTTTTAGTCAAATTGTGATTTAGAGGGTTTAAACTAAATTCGATTTTTTTGGATTTTGACGAGTTTTTTTGATGGAGGAGCTAAATTTGAATAAATTGAGATGAAATAAACACCTATAGTTCGGATTTTATATAAATTTTTAGTCAAATTGTGATTTAGAAGTTTTAAACTAAATTCGATTTTTTTGGATTTTGATGAGTTTTTTTGATGGAGGAGCTAAATTTGAATAAATTGAGATGAAATAAACACCTATAGTTCGGATTTTATATAAATTTTTAGTCAAATTGTGATTTAGAGGTTGTAAACTAAATTCGATTTTTTTTTATTTTTATGAGTTTTTTTGATGGAGGAGCTAAATTTGAATAAATTTAGATGAAATAAACACCTATAGATCAGATTTTATATACATTTTTAGTCAAATTGTGATTTAGAGGGTTTAAACTAAATTCGATTTTTTTGGATTTTGATGAGTTATTTTGATGGAGGAGCTAAATTTGAATAAATTGAGATGAAATAAACACCTATAGTTCGGATTTTATATAAATTTTTAGTCAAATTGTGATTTAGAGGTTGTAAACTAAATTCGATTTTTTTGGATTTTTATGAGTTTTTTTGATGGAGGAGCTAAATTTGAATAAATTTAGATGAAATAAACACCTATAGATCGGATTTTATTTAATTTTTAGTCAAATTGTGATTTAGAAGTTTTAAACTAAATTCGATTTTTTTGGATTTTTATGAGTTTTTTTGATGGAGGAGCTAAATTTGAATAAATTGAGATGAAATAAACACCTATAGTTCGGATTTTATATACATTTTTAGTCAAATTGTGATTTAGAGGGTTTAAACTAAATTCGATTTTTTTGGATTTTGATGAGTTATTTTGATGGAGGAGCTAAATTTGAATAAATTTAGATAAAATAAACACCTATAGTTCAGATTTTATATACATTTTTAGTCAAATTGTGATTTAGAGGGTTTAAACTAAATTCGATTTTTTTGGATTTTGACGAGTTTTTTTGATGGAGGAGCTAAATTTGAATAAATTGAGATGAAATAAACACCTATAGTTCGGATTTTATATAAATTTTTAGTCAAATTGTGATTTAGAAGTTTTAAACTAAATTCGATTTTTTTGGATTTTGATGAGTTTTTTTGATGGAGGAGCTAAATTTGAATAAATTTAGATAAAATAAACACCTATAGTTCGGATTTTATTTAAATTTTTAGTCAAATTGTGATTTAGAGGTTGTAAACTAAATTCGATTTTTTTGGATTTTGATGAGTTTTTTTGATGGAGGAGCTAAATTTGAATAAATTTAGATGAAATAAACACCTATAGATCGGATTTTATTTAATTTTTAGTCAAATTGTGTTTTGGAGGTTTTAAACTTAATTCGATTTTTTTGGATTTTGATGAGTTATTTTGATGGAGGAGCTAAATTTGAATAAATTTAGATGAAATAAACACCTATAGATCGGATTTTACTTAATTTTTAGTCAAATTGTGATTTAGAGGTTGTAAACTAAATTCGATTTTTTTGGATTTTGATGAGTTTTTTTGATGGAGGAGCTAAATTTGAATAAATTTAGATGAAATAAACACCTATAGATCGGATTTTATTTAATTTTTAGTCAAATTGTGTTTTGGAGGTTTTAAACTAAATTCGATTTTTTTGGATTTTGATGAGTTGTTTTGATGGAGGAGCTAAATTTGAATAAATTTAGATAAAATAAACACCTATAGTTCAGATTTTATATACATTTTTAGTCAAATTGTGATTTAGAGGGTTTAAACTAAATTCGTTTTTTTTGGATTTTTATGAGTTTTTTTGATGGAGGAGCTAAATTTGAATAAATTTAGATGAAATAAACACCTATAGATCGGATTTTATTTAATTTTTAGTCAAATTGTGTTTTGGAGGTTTTAAACTAAATTCGATTTTTTTGGATTTTGATGAGTTTTTTTGATGGAGGAGCTAAATTTGAATAAATTGAGATGAAATAAACACCTATAGTTCGGATTTTATATAAATTTTTAGTCAAATTGTGATTTAGAGGTTGTAAACTAAATTCGATTTTTTTTTATTTTTATGAGTTTTTTTGATGGAGGAGCTAAATTTGAATAAATTTAGATGAAATAAACACCTATAGATCAGATTTTATATACATTTTTAGTCAAATTGTGATTTAGAGGGTTTAAACTAAATTCGATTTTTTTGGATTTTGATGAGTTATTTTGATGGAGGAGCTAAATTTGAATAAATTGAGATGAAATAAACACCTATAGTTCGGATTTTATATAAATTTTTAGTCAAATTGTGATTTAGAGGTTGTAAACTAAATTCGATTTTTTTGGATTTTGATGAGTTTTTTTGATGGAGGAGCTAAATTTGAATAAATTTAGATGAAATAAACACCTATAGATCGGATTTTATTTAATTTTTAGTCAAATTGTGTTTTGGAGGTTTTAAACTAAATTCGATTTTTTTGGATTTTGATGAGTTATTTTGATGGAGGAGCTAAATTTGAATAAATTTAGATGAAATAAACACCTATAGATCGGATTTTATTTAATTTTTAGTCAAATTGTGTTTTGGAGGTTTTAAACTAAATTCGATTTTTTTTGGATTTTGATGAGTTATTTTGATGGAGGAGCTAAATTTGAATAAATTTAGATGAAATAAACACCTATAGATCGGATTTTATTTAATTTTTAGTCAAATTGTGTTTTGGAGGTTTTAAACTAAATTCGATTTTTTTGGATTTTGATGAGTTTTTTTGATGGAGGAGCTAAATTTGAATAAATTGAGATGAAATAAACACCTATAGTTCGGATTTTATATAAATTTTTAGTCAAATTGTGATTTAGAGGTTGTAAACTAAATTCGATTTTTTTTTATTTTTATGAGTTTTTTTGATGGAGGAGCTAAATTTGAATAAATTTAGATGAAATAAACACCTATAGATCAGATTTTATATACATTTTTAGTCAAATTGTGATTTAGAGGGTTTAAACTAAATTCGATTTTTTTGGATTTTGATGAGTTATTTTGATGGAGGAGCTAAATTTGAATAAATTGAGATGAAATAAACACCTATAGTTCGGATTTTATATAAATTTTTAGTCAAATTGTGATTTAGAGGTTGTAAACTAAATTCGATTTTTTTGGATTTTTATGAGTTTTTTTGATGGAGGAGCTAAATTTGAATAAATTTAGATGAAATAAACACCTATAGATCGGATTTTATTTAATTTTTAGTCAAATTGTGATTTAGAAGTTTTAAACTAAATTCGATTTTTTTGGATTTTTATGAGTTTTTTTGATGGAGGAGCTAAATTTGAATAAATTGAGATGAAATAAACACCTATAGTTCGGATTTTATATACATTTTTAGTCAAATTGTGATTTAGAGGGTTTAAACTAAATTCGATTTTTTTGGATTTTGATGAGTTATTTTGATGGAGGAGCTAAATTTGAATAAATTTAGATAAAATAAACACCTATAGTTCAGATTTTATATACATTTTTAGTCAAATTGTGATTTAGAGGGTTTAAACTAAATTCGATTTTTTTGGATTTTGACGAGTTTTTTTGATGGAGGAGCTAAATTTGAATAAATTGAGATGAAATAAACACCTATAGTTCGGATTTTATATAAATTTTTAGTCAAATTGTGATTTAGAAGTTTTAAACTAAATTCGATTTTTTTGGATTTTGATGAGTTTTTTTGATGGAGGAGCTAAATTTGAATAAATTGAGATGAAATAAACACCTATAGTTCGGATTTTATATAAATTTTTAGTCAAATTGTGATTTAGAGGTTGTAAACTAAATTCGATTTTTTTTTATTTTTATGAGTTTTTTTGATGGAGGAGCTAAATTTGAATAAATTTAGATGAAATAAACACCTATAGATCAGATTTTATATACATTTTTAGTCAAATTGTGATTTAGAGGGTTTAAACTAAATTCGATTTTTTTGGATTTTGATGAGTTATTTTGATGGAGGAGCTAAATTTGAATAAATTTAGATAAAATAAACACCTATAGTTCGGATTTTATATAAATTTTTAGTCAAATTGTGATTTAGAGGTTGTAAACTAAATTCGATTTTTTTGGATTTTGATGAGTTTTTTTGATGGAGGAGCTAAATTTGAATAAATTTAGATGAAATAAACACCTATAGATCGGATTTTATTTAATTTTTAGTCAAATTGTGTTTTGGAGGTTTTAAACTAAATTCGATTTTTTTGGATTTTGATGAGTTATTTTGATGGAGGAGCTAAATTTGAATAAATTTAGATGAAATAAACACCTATAGATCGGATTTTACTTAATTTTTAGTCAAATTGTGATTTAGAGGTTGTAAACTAAATTCGATTTTTTTGGATTTTTATGAGTTTTTTTGATGGAGGAGCTAAATTTGAATAAATTGAGGTGAAATAAACACCTATAGTTCGGATTTTATATACATTTTTAGTCAAATTGTGATTTAGAGGGTTTAAACTAAATTCGATTTTTTTGGATTTTGATGAGTTATTTTGATGGAGGAGCTAAATTTGAATAAATTTAGATGAAATAAACACCTATAGATCGGATTTTATTTAATTTTTAGTCAAATTGTGTTTTGGAGGTTTTAAACTAAATTCGATTTTTTTGGATTTTGATGAGTTGTTTTGATGGAGGAGCTAAATTTGAATAAATTTAGATAAAATAAACACCTATAGTTCAGATTTTATATACATTTTTAGTCAAATTGTGATTTAGAGGGTTTAAACTAAATTCGTTTTTTTTGGATTTTGATGAGTTTTTTTGATGGAGGAGCTAAATTTGAATAAATTGAGATGAAATAAACACCTATAGATCGGATTTTATTTAATTTTTAGTCAAATTGTGATTTAGAAGTTTTAAACTAAATTCGATTTTTTTGGATTTTGATGAGTTTTTTTGATGGAGGAGCTAAATTTGAATAAATTTAGATGAAATAAACACCTATAGATCGGATTTTATTTAATTTTTAGTCAAATTGTGATTTGGAGGTTTTAAACTAAATTCGATTTTTTTGGATTTTGATGAGTTTTTTTGATGGAGGAGCTAAATTTGAATAAATTTAGATGAAATAAACACCTATAGATCGGATTTTATTTAATTTTTAGTCAAATTGTGTTTTGGAGGTTTTAAACTAAATTCGATTTTTTTGGATTTTGATGAGTTGTTTTGATGGAGGAGCTAAATTTGAATAAATTTAGATAAAATAAACACCTATAGTTCAGATTTTATATACATTTTTAGTCAAATTGTGATTTAGAGGGTTTAAACTAAATTCGTTTTTTTTGGATTTTTATGAGTTTTTTTGATGGAGGAGCTAAATTTGAATAAATTTAGATGAAATAAACACCTATAGATCGGATTTTATTTAATTTTTAGTCAAATTGTGTTTTGGAGGTTTTAAACTAAATTCGATTTTTTTGGATTTTGATGAGTTATTTTGATGGAGGAGCTAAATTTGAATAAATTTAGATGAAATAAACACCTATAGATCGGATTTTATTTAATTTTTAGTCAAATTGTGTTTTGGAGGTTTTAAACTAAATTCGATTTTTTTGGATTTTGATGAGTTATTTTGATGGAGGAGCTAAATTTGAATAAATTTAGATAAAATAAACACCTATAGTTCAGATTTTATATACATTTTTAGTCAAATTGTGATTTAGAGGGTTTAAACTAAATTCGATTTTTTTGGATTTTGACGAGTTTTTTTGATGGAGGAGCTAAATTTGAATAAATTGAGATGAAATAAACACCTATAGTTCGGATTTTATATACATTTTTAGTCAAATTGTGATTTAGAGGGTTTAAACTAAATTCGATTTTTTTGGATTTTGATGAGTTATTTTGATGGAGGAGCTAAATTTGAATAAATTTAGATAAAATAAACACCTATAGTTCAGATTTTATATACATTTTTAGTCAAATTGTGATTTAGAGGGTTTAAACTAAATTCGATTTTTTTGGATTTTGACGAGTTTTTTTGATGGAGGAGCTAAATTTGAATAAATTTAGATGAAATAAACACCTATAGATCAGATTTTATATACATTTTTAGTCAAATTGTGATTTAGAGGGTTTAAACTAAATTCGATTTTTTTGGATTTTGATGAGTTATTTTGATGGAGGAGCTAAATTTGAATAAATTTAGATAAAATAAACACCTATAGTTCGGATTTTATATAAATTTTTAGTCAAATTGTGATTTAGAGGTTGTAAACTAAATTCGATTTTTTTGGATTTTGATGAGTTTTTTTGATGGAGGAGCTAAATTTGAATAAATTTAGATGAAATAAACACCTATAGATCGGATTTTATTTAATTTTTAGTCAAATTGTGTTTTGGAGGTTTTAAACTAAATTCGATTTTTTTGGATTTTGATGAGTTATTTTGATGGAGGAGCTAAATTTGAATAAATTTAGATGAAATAAACACCAATAGATCGGATTTTACTTAATTTTTAGTCAAATTGTGATTTAGAGGTTGTAAACTAAATTCGATTTTTTTGGATTTTTATGAGTTTTTTTGATGGAGGAGCTAAATTTGAATAAATTGAGGTTAAATAAACACCTATAGTTCGGATTTTATATACATTTTTAGTCAAATTGTGATTTAGAGGGTTTAAACTAAATTCGATTTTTTTGGATTTTGATGAGTTATTTTGATGGAGGAGCTAAATTTGAATAAATTTAGATGAAATAAACACCTATAGATCGGATTTTATTTAATTTTTAGTCAAATTGTGTTTTGGAGGTTTTAAACTAAATTCGATTTTTTTGGATTTTGATGAGTTGTTTTGATGGAGGAGCTAAATTTGAATAAATTTAGATAAAATAAACACCTATAGTTCAGATTTTATATACATTTTTAGTCAAATTGTGATTTAGAGGGTTTAAACTAAATTCGTTTTTTTTGGATTTTGATGAGTTTTTTTGATGGAGGAGCTAAATTTGAATAAATTGAGATGAAATAAACACCTATAGATCGGATTTTATTTAATTTTTAGTCAAATTGTGATTTAGAAGTTTTAAACTAAATTCGATTTTTTTGGATTTTGATGAGTTTTTTTGATGGAGGAGCTAAATTTGAATAAATTTAGATGAAATAAACACCTATAGATCGGATTTTATTTAATTTTTAGTCAAATTGTGATTTGGAGGTTTTAAAACTAAATTCGATTTTTTTGGATTTTGATGAGTTTTTTTGATGGAGGAGCTAAATTTGAATAAATTTAGATGAAATAAACACCTATAGATCGGATTTTATTTAATTTTTAGTCAAATTGTGTTTTGGAGGTTTTAAACTAAATTCGATTTTTTTGGATTTTGATGAGTTGTTTTGATGGAGGAGCTAAATTTGAATAAATTTAGATAAAATAAACACCTATAGTTCAGATTTTATATACATTTTTAGTCAAATTGTGATTTAGAGGGTTTAAACTAAATTCGATTTTTTTGGATTTTGATGAGTTATTTTGATGGAGGAGCTAAATTTGAATAAATTTAGATAAAATAAACACCTATAGTTCAGATTTTATATACATTTTTAGTCAAATTGTGATTTAGAGGGTTTAAACTAAATTCGATTTTTTTGGATTTTGACGAGTTTTTTTGATGGAGGAGCTAAATTTGAATAAATTTAGATGAAATAAACACCTATAGATCAGATTTTATATACATTTTTAGTCAAATTGTGATTTAGAGGGTTTAAACTAAATTCGATTTTTTTGGATTTTGATGAGTTATTTTGATGGAGGAGCTAAATTTGAATAAATTTAGATAAAATAAACACCTATAGTTCGGATTTTATATAAATTTTTAGTCAAATTGTGATTTAGAGGTTGTAAACTAAATTCGATTTTTTTTGGATTTTGATGAGTTTTTTTGATGGAGGAGCTAAATTTGAATAAATTTAGATGAAATAAACACCTATAGATCGGATTTTATTTAATTTTTAGTCAAATTGTGTTTTGGAGGTTTTAAACTAAATTCGATTTTTTTGGATTTTGATGAGTTATTTTGATGGAGGAGCTAAATTTGAATAAATTTAGATGAAATAAACACCTATAGATCGGATTTTACTTAATTTTTAGTCA
The DNA here is from genome assembly GCA_929113495.1 of Andrena minutula. Taxonomy (NCBI): domain Eukaryota; kingdom Metazoa; phylum Arthropoda; class Insecta; order Hymenoptera; family Andrenidae; genus Andrena; species Andrena minutula. The sequence continues at coordinate 27,601 of CAKMYJ010000175.1, forward strand.
AATTGTGATTTAGAGGTTGTAAACTAAATTCGATTTTTTTGGATTTTTATGAGTTTTTTTGATGGAGGAGCTAAATTTGAATAAATTGAGGTGAAATAAACACCTATAGTTCGGATTTTATATACATTTTTAGTCAAATTGTGATTTAGAGGGTTTAAACTAAATTCGATTTTTTTGGATTTTGATGAGTTATTTTGATGGAGGAGCTAAATTTGAATAAATTTAGATGAAATAAACACCTATAGATCGGATTTTACTTAATTTTTAGTCAAATTGTGATTTAGAGGTTGTAAACTAAATTCGATTTTTTTGGATTTTTATGAGTTTTTTTGATGGAGGAGCTAAATTTGAATAAATTGAGGTGAAATAAACACCTATAGTTCGGATTTTATATACATTTTTAGTCAAATTGTGATTTAGAGGGTTTAAACTAAATTCGATTTTTTTGGATTTTGATGAGTTGTTTTGATGGAGGAGCTAAATTTGAATAAATTTAGATGAAATAAACACCTATAGATCGGATTTTATTTAATTTTTAGTCAAATTGTGTTTTGGAGGTTTTAAACTAAATTCGATTTTTTTTGGATTTTGATGAGTTGTTTTGATGGAGGAGCTAAATTTGAATAAATTTAGATGAAATAAACACCTATAGTTCAGATTTTATATACATTTTTAGTCAAATTGTGATTTAGAGGGTTTTAAACTAAATTCGTTTTTTTTGGATTTTGATGAGTTTTTTTGATGGAGGAGCTAAATTTGAATAAATTGAGATGAAATAAACACCTATAGATCGGATTTTATTTAAT
>CAKMYJ010000176.1:0-24135 GCA_929113495.1 Andrena minutula
CGCCGAAAACTCCGTTTGCTTCGAAATTTTTCAAACTCCCGCGAAAATTCAAAGTCCTGCCGCACCGTGGTCCGGAGGCGAAATCGTCCAATCGTCCAAACAACTACAGATACGCGTTCCTCGTTCCATTTCGAACGTATTACTCTAAGGGTTCGACCACGGTTGCCGCCCTCGTTTTCCAGATATTCGCCGAAAACTCCGTTTACTTCGAAATTTTTCAAACTCCCGCGAAAATTCAAAGTTCTGCCGCACCGTGGTCCGGAGGCGAAATCGTCCAATCGTCCAAACAACTACAGATACGCGTTCCTCGTTCCATTTCGAACGTATTACTCTAACGGTTCGGCCACGGTTGTCGCCCTCGTTTTCCAGATATTCGCCGAAAACTCCGTTTGCTTCGAAATTTTTCAAACTCCCGCGAAAATTCAAAGTCCTGTCGCACCGTGGTCCGAAAAATTCTAAATACGTCCAATCGTCCAAACAACTACAGATACGCGTTCCTCGTTCCATTTCGAACGTATTACTCTAACGGTTCGACCACGGTTGTCGCCCTCGTTTTCCAGATATTCGCCGAAAACTCCGTTTGCTTCGAAATTTGTCAAACTCCCGCGAAAATTCAAAGTCCTGCCGCACCGTGGTCCGGAGGCGAAATCGTCCAATCGTCCAAACAACTACAGATACGCGTTCCTCGTTCCATTTCGAACGTATTACTCTAACGGTTCGGCCACGGTTGTCGCCCTCGTTTTCCAGATATTCGCCGAAAACTCCGTTTGCTTCGAAATTTTTCAAACTCCCGCGAAAATTCAAAGTCCTGTCGCACCGTGGTCCGAAAAATTCTAAATACGTCCAATCGTCCAAACAACTACAGATACGCGTTCCTCGTTCCATTTCGAACGTATTACTCTAACGGTTCGACCACGGTTGTCGCCCTCGTTTTCCAGATATTCGCCGAAAACTCCGTTTGCTTCGAAATTTTTCAAACTCCCGCGAAAATTCAAAGTCCTGCCGCACCGTGGTCCGGAGGCGAAATCGTCCAATCGTCCAAACAACTACAGATACGCGTTCCTCGTTCCATTTCGAACGTATTACTCTAACGGTTCGGCCACGGTTGTCGCCCTCGTTTTCCAGATATTCGCCGAAAACTCCGTTTGCTTCGAAATTTTTCAAACTCCCGCGAAAATTCAAAGTCCTGCCGCACCGTGGTCCGGAGGCGAAATCGTCCAATCGTCCAAACAACTACAGATGCGCGTTCCTCGTTCCATTTCGAACGTATTACTCTAACGGTTCGACCACGGTTGTCGCCCTCGTTTTCCAGATATTCGCCGAAAACTCCGTTTGCTTCGAAATTTTTCAAACTCCCGCGAAAATTCAAAGTCCTGCCGCACCGTGGTCCGGAGGCGAAATCGTCCAATCGTCCAAACAACTACAGATACGCGTTCCTCGTTCCATTTCGAACGTATTACTCTAACGGTTCGGCCACGGTTGTCGCCCTCGTTTTCCAGATATTCGCCGAAAACTCCGTTTGCTTCGAAATTTTTCAAACTCCCGCGAAAATTCAAAGTCCTGTCGCACCGTGGTCCGAAAAATTCTAAATACGTCCAATCGTCCAAACAACTACAGATACGCGTTCCTCGTTCCATTTCGAACGTATTACTCTAACGGTTCGACCACGGTTGTCGCCCTCGTTTTCCAGATATTCGCCGAAACCTCCGTTTGCTTCGAAATTTTTCAAACTCCCGCGAAAATTCAAAGTCCTGCCGCACCGTGGTCCGGAGGCGAAATCGTCCAATCGTCCAAACAACTACAGATACGCGTTCCTCGTTCCATTTCGAACGTATTACTCTAACGGTCCGACCAAGGTTGTCGCCCTCGTTTTCCAGATATTCGCCGGAAACTCCGTTTGCTTCGAAATTTTTCAAACTCCCGCGAAAATTCAAAGTCCTGCCGCACCGTGGTCCGGAGGCGAAATCGTCCAAACAACTACAGATACGCGTTCCTCGTTCCATTTCGAACGTATTACTCTAACGGTTCGACCACGGTTGTCGCCCTCGTTTTCCAGATATTCGCCGAAAACTCCGTTTGCTTCGAAATTTGTCAAACTCCCGCGAAAATTCAAAGTCCTGCCGCACCGTGGTCCGGAGGCGAAATCGTCCAATCGTCCAAACAACTACAGATACGCGTTCCTCGTTCCATTTCGAACGTATTACTCTAACGGTTCGACCACGGTTGTCGCCCTCGTTTTCCAGATATTCGCCGAAAACTCCGTTTGCTTCGAAATTTTTCAAACTCCCGCGAAAATTCAAAGTCCTGCCGCACCGTGGTCCGGAGGCGAAATCGTCCAATCGTCCAAACAACTACAGATACGCGTTCCTCGTTCCATTTCGAACGTATTACTCTAACGGTTCGACCACGGTTGTCGCCCTCGTTTTCCAGATATTCGCCGAAAACTCCGTTTGCTTCGAAATTTTTCAAACTCCCGCGAAAATTCAAAGTCCTGCCGCACCGTGGTCCGGAGGCGAAATCGTCCAATCGTCCAAACAACTACAGATACGCGTTCCTCGTTCCATTTCGAACGTATTACTCTAACGGTCCGACCACGGTTGTCGCCCTCGTTTTCCAGATATTCGCCGAAAACTCCGTTTGCTTCGAAATTTTTCAAACTCCCGCGAAAATTCAAAGTCCTGTCGCACCGTGGTCCGAAAAATTCTAAATACGTCCAATCGTCCAAACAACTACAGATACGCGTTCCTCGTTCCATTTCGAACGTATTACTCTAACGGTTCGACCACGGTTGTCGCCCTCGTTTTCCAGATATTCGCCGAAAACTCCGTTTGCTTCGAAATTTGTCAAACTCCCGCGAAAATTCAAAGTCCTGCCGCACCGTGGTCCGGAGGCGAAATCGTCCAATCGTCCAAACAACTACAGATACGCGTTCCTCGTTCCATTTCGAACGTATTACTCTAACGGTTCGGCCACGGTTGTCGCCCTCGTTTTCCAGATATTCGCCGAAAACTCCGTTTGCTTCGAAATTTTTCAAACTCCCGCGAAAATTCAAAGTCCTGCCGCACCGTGGTCCGGAGGCGAAATCGTCCAATCGTCCAAACAACTACAGATGCGCGTTCCTCGTTCCATTTCGAACGTATTACTCTAACGGTTCGACCACGGTTGTCGCCCTCGTTTTCCAGATATTCGCCGAAAACTCCGTTTGCTTCGAAATTTTTCAAACTCCCGCGAAAATTCAAAGTCCTGCCGCACCGTGGTTGGAGGCGAAATCGTCCAATCGTCCAAACAACTACAGATACGCGTTCCTCGTTCCATTTCGAACGTATTACTCTAACGGTTCGACCACGGTTGTCGCCCTCGTTTTCCAGATATTCGCCGAAAACTCCGTTTGCTTCGAAATTTTTCAAACTCCCGCGAAAATTCAAAGTCCTGCCGCACCGTGGTCCGGAGGCGAAATCGTCCAATCGTCCAAACAACTACAGATACGCGTTCCTCGTTCCATTTCGAACGTATTACTCTAACGGTTCGACCACGGTTGTCGCCCTCGTTTTCCAGATATTCGCCGAAAACTCCGTTTGCTTCGAAATTTTTCAAACTCCCGCGAAAATTCAAAGTCCTGCCGCACCGTGGTCCGGAGGCGAAATCGTCCAATCGTCCAAACAACTACAGATACGCGTTCCTCGTTCCATTTCGAACGTATTACTCTAAGGGTTCGACCACGGTTGCCGCCCTCGTTTTCCAGATATTCGCCGAAAACTCCGTTTGCTTCGAAATTTTTCAAACTCCCGCGAAAATTCAAAGTTCTGCCGCACCGTGGTCCGGAGGCGAAATCGTCCAATCGTCCAAACAACTACAGATACGCGTTCCTCGTTCCATTTCGAACGTATTACTCTAACGGTTCGGCCACGGTTGTCGCCCTCGTTTTCCAGATATTCGCCGAAAACTCCGTTTGCTTCGAAATTTTTCAAACTCCCGCGAAAATTCAAAGTCCTGTCGCACCGTGGTCCGAAAAATTCTAAATACGTCCAATCGTCCAAACAACTACAGATACGCGTTCCTCGTTCCATTTCGAACGTATTACTCTAACGGTTCGACCACGGTTGTCGCCCTCGTTTTCCAGATATTCGCCGAAAACTCCGTTTGCTTCGAAATTTGTCAAACTCCCGCGAAAATTCAAAGTCCTGCCGCACCGTGGTCCGGAGGCGAAATCGTCCAATCGTCCAAACAACTACAGATACGCGTTCCTCGTTCCATTTCGAACGTATTACTCTAACGGTTCGGCCACGGTTGTCGCCCTCGTTTTCCAGATATTCGCCGAAAACTCCGTTTGCTTCGAAATTTTTCAAACTCCCGCGAAAATTCAAAGTCCTGCCGCACCGTGGTCCGGAGGCGAAATCGTCCAATCGTCCAAACAACTACAGATACGCGTTCCTCGTTCCATTTCGAACGTATTACTCTAACGGTTCGACCACGGTTGTCGCCCTCGTTTTCCAGATATTCGCCGAAAACTACGTTTGCTTCGAAATTTTTCAAACTCCCGCGAAAATTCAAAGTCCTGCCGCACCGTGGTTGGAGGCGAAATCGTCCAATCGTCCAAACAACTACAGATACGCGTTCCTCGTTCCATTTCGAACGTATTACTCTAACGGTTCGACCACGGTTGTCGCCCTCGTTTTCCAGATATTCGCCGAAAACTCCGTTTGCTTCGAAATTTTTCAAACTCCCGCGAAAATTCAAAGTCCTGCCGCACCGTGGTCCGGAGGCGAAATCGTCCAATCGTCCAAACAACTACAGATACGCGTTCCTCGTTCCATTTCGAACGTATTACTCTAACGGTTCGACCACGGTTGTCGCCCTCGTTTTCCAGATATTCGCCGAAAACTCCGTTTGCTTCGAAATTTTTCAAACTCCCGCGAAAATTCAAAGTCCTGCCGCACCGTGGTCCGGAGGCGAAATCGTCCAATCGTCCAAACAACTACAGATACGCGTTCCTCGTTCCATTTCGAACGTATTACTCTAAGGGTTCGACCACGGTTGCCGCCCTCGTTTTCCAGATATTCGCCGAAAACTCCGTTTGCTTCGAAATTTTTCAAACTCCCGCGAAAATTCAAAGTTCTGCCGCACCGTGGTCCGGAGGCGAAATCGTCCAATCGTCCAAACAACTACAGATACGCGTTCCTCGTTCCATTTCGAACGTATTACTCTAACGGTTCGGCCACGGTTGTCGCCCTCGTTTTCCAGATATTCGCCGAAAACTCCGTTTGCTTCGAAATTTTTCAAACTCCCGCGAAAATTCAAAGTCCTGCCGCACCGTGGTCCGGAGGCGAAATCGTCCAATCGTCCAAACAACTACAGATACGCGTTCCTCGTTCCATTTCGAACGTATTACTCTAACGGTTCGACCACGGTTGTCGCCCTCGTTTTCCAGATATTCGCCGAAAACTCCGTTTGCTTCGAAATTTTTCAAACTCCCGCGAAAATTCAAAGTCCTGCCGCACCGTGGTCCGGAGGCGAAATCGTCCAATCGTCCAAACAACTACAGATACGCGTTCCTCGTTCCATTTCGAACGTATTACTCTAACGGTTCGACCACGGTTGTCGCCCTCGTTTTCCAGATATTCGCCGAAAACTCCGCTTGCTTCGAAATTTTTCAAACTCCCGCGAAAATTCAAAGTCCTGCCGCACCGTGGTCCGGAGGCGAAATCGTCCAATCGTCCAAACAACTACAGATACGCGTTCCTCGTTCCATTTCGAACGTATTATTCTAACGGTTCGACCACGGTTGTCGCCCTCGTTTTCCAGATATTCGCCGAAAACTCCGTTTGCTTCGAAATTTTTCAAACTCCCGCGAAAATTCAAAGTCCTGCCGCACCGTGGTCCGGAGGCGAAATCGTCCAATCGTCCAAACAACTACAGATACGCGTTCCTCGTTCCATTTCGAACGTATTACTCTAACGGTTCGACCACGGTTGTCGTCCTCGTTTTCCAGATATTCGCCGAAAACTCCGTTTGCTTCGAAATTTTTCAAACTCCCGCGAAAATTCATAGTCCTGCCGCACCGTGGTCCGGAGGCGAAATCGTCCAATTGTCCAAACAACTACAGATACGCGTTCCTCGTTCCATTTCGAACGTATTACTCTAACGGTTCGACCACGGTTGTCGTCCTCGTTTTCCAGATATTCGCCGAAAACTCCGTTTGCTTCGAAATTTTTCAAACTCCCGCGAAAATTCAAAGTCCTGCCGCACCGTGGTCCGGAGGCGAATTCGTCCAATCGTCCAAACAACTACAGATACGCGTTCCTCGTTCCATTTCGAACGTATTACTCTAACGGTTCGACCACGGTTGTCGCCCTCGTTTTCCTGATATTCGCCGAAAACTCCGTTTGCTTCGAAATTTTTCAAACTCCCGCGAAAATTCAAAGTCCTGCCGCACCGTGGTCCGGAGGCGAAATCGTCCAATCGTCCAAACAACTACAGATACGCGTTCCTCGTTCCATTTCGAACGTATTACTCTAAGGGTTCGACCACGGTTGTCGCCCTCGTTTTCCAGATATTCGCCGAAAACTCCGTTTGCTTCTAAATTTTTCAAACTCCCGCGATAATTCAAAGTCCTGCCGCACCGTGGTCCGGAGGCGAAATCGTCCAATCGTCCAAAAAACTACAGATACGCGTTCCTCGTTCCATTTCGAACGTATTACTCTAACGGTTCGACCACGGTTGTCGCCCTCGTTTTCCAGATATTCGCCGAAAACTCCGTTTGCTTCGAAATTTTTCAAACTCCCGCGAAAATTCAAAGTCCTGCCGCACCGTGGTGCGGAGGCGAAATCGTCCAATCGTCCAAACAACTACAGATACGCGTTCCTCGTTCCATTTCGAACGTATTACTCTAACGGTCCGACCAAGGTTGTCGCCCTCGTTTTCCAGATATTCGCCGAAAACTCCGTTTGCTTCGAAATTTTTCAAACTCCCGCGAAAATTCAAAGTCCTGCCGCACCGTGGTCCGGAGGCGAAATCGTCCAATCGTCCAAACAACTACAGATACGCGTTCCTCGTTCCATTTCGAACGTATTACTCTAACGGTTCGACCACGGTTGTCGCCCTCGTTTTCCAGATATTCGCCGAAAACTCCGTTTGCTTCGAAATTTTTCAAACTCCCGCGAAAATTCAAAGTCCTGCCGCACCGTGGTCCGGAGGCGAAATCGTCCAATCGTCCAAACAACTACAGATACGCGTTCCTCGTTCCATTTCGAACGTATTACTCTAACGGTTCGACCACGGTTGTCGCCCTCGTTTTCCAGATATTCGCCGAAAACTCCGTTTGCTTCGAAATTTTTCAAACTCCCGCGAAAATTCAAAGTCCTGCCGCACCGTGGTCCGGAGGCGAAATCGTCCAATCGTCCACACAACTACAGATACGCGTTCCTCGTTCCATTTCGAACGTATTACTCTAACGGTTCGACCACGGTTGTCGCCCTCGTTTTCCAGATATTCGCCGGAAACTCCGTTTGCTTCGAAATTTTTCAAACTCCCGCGAAAATTCAAAGTCCTGCCGCACCGTGGTCCGGAGGCGAAATCGTCCAATCGTCCACACAACTACAGATACGCGTTCCTCGTTCCATTTCGAACGTATTACTCTAACGGTTCGACCACGGTTGTCGCCCTCGTTTTCCAGATATTCGCCGGAAACTCCGTTTGCTTCGAAATTTTTCAAACTCCCGCGAAAATTCAAAGTCCTGCCGCACCGTGGTCCGGAGGCGAAATCGTCCAATCGTCCAAACAACTACAGATACGCGTTCCTCGTTCCATTTCGAACGTATTACTCTAACGGTTCGACCACGGTTGTCGCCCTCGTTTTCCAGATATTCGCCGAAAACTCCGTTTGCTTCGAAATTTTTCAAACTCCCGCGAAAATTCAAAGTCCTGCCGCACCGTGGTCCGGAGGCGAAATCGTCCAATCGTCCAAACAACTACAGATACGCGTTCCTCGTTCCATTTCGAACGTATTACTCTAACGGTTCGACCACGGTTGTCGCCCTCGTTTTCCAGATATTCGCCGAAAACTCCGTTTGCTTCGAAATTTTTCAAACTCCCGCGAAAATTCAAAGTCCTGCCGCACCGTGGTCCGGAGGCGAAATCGTCCAATCGTCCAAACAACTACAGATACGCGTTCCTCGTTCCATTTCGAACGTATTACTTTAACGGTTCGACCACGGTTGTCGTCCTCGTTTTCCAGATATTCGCCGAAAACTCCGTTTGCTTCGAAATTTTTCAAACTCCCGCGAAAATTCAAAGTCCTGCCGCACCGTGGTCCGGAGGCGAAATCGTCCAATCGTCCAAACAACTACAGATACGCGTTCCTCGTTCCATTTCGAACGTATTACTCTAACGGTTCGACCACGGTTGTCGCCCTCGTTTTCCAGATATTCGCCGAAACCTCCGTTTGCTTCGAAATTTTTCAAACTCCCGCGAAAATTCAAAGTCCTGCCGCACCGTGGTCCGGAGGCGAAATCGTCCAATCGTCCAAACAACTACAGATACGCGTTCCTCGTTCCATTTCGAACGTATTACTCTAACGGTTCGACCACGGTTGTCGCCCTCGTTTTCCAGATATTCGCCGGAAACTCCGTTTGCTTCGAAATTTTTCAAACTCCCGCGAAAATTCAAAGTCCTGCCGCACCGTGGTCCGGAGGCGAAATCGTCCAATCGTCCAAACAACTACAGATACGCGTTCCTCGTTCCATTTCGAACGTATTACTCTAACGGTTCGACCACGGTTGTCGCCCTCGTTTTCCAGATATTCGCCGAAAACTCCGTTTGCTTCGAAATTTTTCAAACTCCCGCGAAAATTCAAAGTCCTGCCGCACCGTGGTCCGGAGGCGAAATCGTCCAATCGTCCAAACAACTACAGATACGCGTTCCTCGTTCCATTTCGAACGTATTACTCTAACGGTTCGACCACGGTTGTCGCCCTCGTTTTCCAGATATTCGCCGAAAACTCCGTTTGCTTCGAAATTTTTCAAACTCCCGCGAAAATTCAAAGTCCTGCCGCACCGTGGTCCGGAGGCGAAATCGTCCAATCGTCCAAACAACTACAGATACGCGTTCCTCGTTCCATTTCGAACGTATTACTCTAACGGTTCGACCTCGGTTGTCGCCCTCGTTTTCCAGATATTCGCCGAAAACTCCGTTTGCTTCGAAATTTTTCAAACTCCCGCGAAAATTCAAAGTCCTGCCGCACCGTGGTCCGGAGGCGAAATCGTCCAATCGTCCAAACAACTACAGATACGCGTTCCTCGTTCCATTTCGAACGTATTACTCTAACGGTTCGACCACGGTTGTCGCCCTCGTTTTCCAGATATTCGCCGAAAACTCCGTTTGCTTCGAAATTTTTCAAACTCCCGCGAAAATTCAAAGTCCTGCCGCACCGTGGTCCGGAGGCGAAATCGTCCAATCGTCCAAACAACTACAGATACGCGTTCCTCGTTCCATTTCGAACGTATTACTCTAAGGGTTCGACCACGGTTGCCGCCCTCGTTTTCCAGATATTCGCCGAAAACTCCGTTTGCTTCGAAATTTTTCAAACTCCCGCGAAAATTCAAAGTTCTGCCGCACCGTGGTCCGGAGGCGAAATCGTCCAATCGTCCAAACAACTACAGATACGCGTTCCTCGTTCCATTTCGAACGTATTACTCTAACGGTTCGGCCACGGTTGTCGCCCTCGTTTTCCAGATATTCGCCGAAAACTCCGTTTGCTTCGAAATTTTTCAAACTCCCGCGAAAATTCAAAGTCCTGCCGCACCGTGGTCCGGAGGCGAAATCGTCCAATCGTCCAAACAACTACAGATACGCGTTCCTCGTTCCATTTCGAACGTATTACTCTAACGGTTCGACCACGGTTGTCGCCCTCGTTTTCCAGATATTCGCCGAAAACTCCGTTTGCTTCGAAATTTTTCAAACTCCCGCGAAAATTCAAAGTCCTGCCGCACCGTGGTCCGGAGGCGAAATCGTCCAATCGTCCAAACAACTACAGATACGCGTTCCTCGTTCCATTTCGAACGTATTACTCTAACGGTTCGACCACGGTTGTCGCCCTCGTTTTCCAGATATTCGCCGAAAACTCCGCTTGCTTCGAAATTTTTCAAACTCCCGCGAAAATTCAAAGTCCTGCCGCACCGTGGTCCGGAGGCGAAATCGTCCAATCGTCCAAACAACTACAGATACGCGTTCCTCGTTCCATTTCGAACGTATTATTCTAACGGTTCGACCACGGTTGTCGCCCTCGTTTTCCAGATATTCGCCGAAAACTCCGTTTGCTTCGAAATTTTTCAAACTCCCGCGAAAATTCAAAGTCCTGCCGCACCGTGGTCCGGAGGCGAAATCGTCCAATCGTCCAAACAACTACAGATACGCGTTCCTCGTTCCATTTCGAACGTATTACTCTAACGGTTCGACCACGGTTGTCGTCCTCGTTTTCCAGATATTCGCCGAAAACTCCGTTTGCTTCGAAATTTTTCAAACTCCCGCGAAAATTCATAGTCCTGCCGCACCGTGGTCCGGAGGCGAAATCGTCCAATTGTCCAAACAACTACAGATACGCGTTCCTCGTTCCATTTCGAACGTATTACTCTAACGGTTCGACCACGGTTGTCGTCCTCGTTTTCCAGATATTCGCCGAAAACTCCGTTTGCTTCGAAATTTTTCAAACTCCCGCGAAAATTCAAAGTCCTGCCGCACCGTGGTCCGGAGGCGAATTCGTCCAATCGTCCAAACAACTACAGATACGCGTTCCTCGTTCCATTTCGAACGTATTACTCTAACGGTTCGACCACGGTTGTCGCCCTCGTTTTCCTGATATTCGCCGAAAACTCCGTTTGCTTCGAAATTTTTCAAACTCCCGCGAAAATTCAAAGTCCTGCCGCACCGTGGTCCGGAGGCGAAATCGTCCAATCGTCCAAACAACTACAGATACGCGTTCCTCGTTCCATTTCGAACGTATTACTCTAAGGGTTCGACCACGGTTGTCGCCCTCGTTTTCCAGATATTCGCCGAAAACTCCGTTTGCTTCTAAATTTTTCAAACTCCCGCGATAATTCAAAGTGCTGCCGCACCGTGGTCCGGAGGCGAAATCGTCCAATCGTCCAAACAACTACAGATACGCGTTCCTCGTTCCATTTCGAACGTATTACTCTAACGGTTCGACCACGGTTGTCGCCCTCGTTTTCCAGATATTCGCCGAAAACTCCGTTTGCTTCGAAATTTTTCAAACTCCCGCGAAAATTCAAAGTCCTGCCGCACCGTGGTGCGGAGGCGAAATCGTCCAATCGTCCAAACAACTACAGATACGCGTTCCTCGTTCCATTTCGAACGTATTACTCTAACGGTCCGACCAAGGTTGTCGCCCTCGTTTTCCAGATATTCGCCGAAAACTCCGTTTGCTTCGAAATTTTTCAAACTCCCGCGAAAATTCAAAGTCCTGCCGCACCGTGGTCCGGAGGCGAAATCGTCCAATCGTCCAAACAACTACAGATACGCGTTCCTCGTTCCATTTCGAACGTATTACTCTAACGGTTCGACCACGGTTGTCGCCCTCGTTTTCCAGATATTCGCCGAAAACTCCGTTTGCTTCGAAATTTTTCAAACTCCCGCGAAAATTCAAAGTCCTGCCGCACCGTGGTCCGGAGGCGAAATCGTCCAATCGTCCAAACAACTACAGATACGCGTTCCTCGTTCCATTTCGAACGTATTACTCTAACGGTTCGACCACGGTTGTCGCCCTCGTTTTCCAGATATTCGCCGAAAACTCCGTTTGCTTCGAAATTTTTCAAACTCCCGCGAAAATTCAAAGTCCTGCCGCACCGTGGTCCGGAGGCGAAATCGTCCAATCGTCCACACAACTACAGATACGCGTTCCTCGTTCCATTTCGAACGTATTACTCTAACGGTTCGACCACGGTTGTCGTCCTCGTTTTCCAGATATTCGCCGAAAACTCCGTTTGCTTCGAAATTTTTCAAACTCCCGCGAAAATTCAAAGTTCTGCCGCACCGTGGTCCGGAGGCGAAATCGTCCAATCGTCCAAACAACTACAGATACGCGTTCCTCGTTCCATTTCGAACGTATTACTTTAACGGTTCGACCACGGTTGTCGTCCTCGTTTTCCAGATATTCGCCGAAAACTCCGTTTGCTTCGAAATTTTTCAAACTCCCGCGAAAATTCAAAGTCCTGCCGCACCGTGGTCCGGAGGCGAAATCGTCCAATCGTCCAAACAACTACAGATACGCGTTCCTCGTTCCATTTCGAACGTATTACTCTAACGGTTCGACCACGGTTGTCGCCCTCGTTTTCCAGATATTCGCCGAAACCTCCGTTTGCTTCGAAATTTTTCAAACTCCCGCGAAAATTCAAAGTCCTGCCGCACCGTGGTCCGGAGGCGAAATCGTCCAATCGTCCAAACAACTACAGATACGCGTTCCTCGTTCCATTTCGAACGTATTACTCTAACGGTTCGACCACGGTTGTCGCCCTCGTTTTCCAGATATTCGCCGGAAACTCCGTTTGCTTCGAAATTTTTCAAACTCCCGCGAAAATTCAAAGTCCTGCCGCACCGTGGTCCGGAGGCGAAATCGTCCAATCGTCCAAACAACTACAGATACGCGTTCCTCGTTCCATTTCGAACGTATTACTCTAACGGTTCGACCACGGTTGTCGCCCTCGTTTTCCAGATATTCGCCGAAAACTCCGTTTGCTTCGAAATTTTTCAAACTCCCGCGAAAATTCAAAGTCCTGCCGCACCGTGGTCCGGAGGCGAAATCGTCCAATCGTCCAAACAACTACAGATACGCGTTCCTCGTTCCATTTCGAACGTATTACTCTAACGGTTCGACCACGGTTGTCGCCCTCGTTTTCCAGATATTCGCCGAAAACTCCGTTTGCTTCGAAATTTTTCAAACTCCCGCGAAAATTCAAAGTCCTGCCGCACCGTGGTCCGGAGGCGAAATCGTCCAATCGTCCACACAACTACAGATACGCGTTCCTCGTTCCATTTCGAACGTATTACTCTAACGGTTCGACCACGGTTGTCGCCCTCGTTTTCCAGATATTCGCCGAAAACTCCGTTTGCTTCGAAATTTTTCAAACTCCCGCGAAAATTCAAAGTCCTGCCGCACCGTGGTCCGGAGGCGAAATCGTCCAATCGTCCAAACAACTACAGATACGCGTTCCTCGTTCCATTTCGAACGTATTACTCTAACGGTCCGACCAAGGTTGTCGCCCTCGTTTTCCAGATATTCGCCGAAAACTCCGTTTGCTTCGAAATTTTTCAAACTCCCGCGAAAATTCAAAGTCCTGCCGCACCGTGGTCCGGTGGCGAAATCGTCCAATCGTCCAAACAACTACAGATACGCGTTCCTCGTTCCATTTCGAACGTATTACTCTAACGGTTCGACCACGGTTGTCGTCCTCGTTTTCCAGATATTCGCCGAAAACTCCGTTTGCTTCGAAATTTTTCAAACTCCCGCGAAAATTCAAAGTCCTGCCGCACCGTGGTCCGGAGGCGAAATCGTCCAATCGTCCAAACAACTACAGATACGCGTTCCTCGTTCCATTTCGAACGTATTACTCTAACGGTTCGACCACGGTTGTCGCCCTCGTTTTCCAGATATTCGCCGAAAACTCCGTTTGCTTCGAAATTTTTCAAACTCCCGCGAAAATTCAAAGTCCTGCCGCACCGTGGTCCGGAGGCGAAATCGTCCAATCGTCCACACAACTACAGATACGCGTTCCTCGTTCCATTTCGAACGTATTACTCTAACGGTTCGACCACGGTTGTCGCCCTCGTTTTCCAGATATTCGCCGAAAACTCCGTTTGCTTCGAAATTTTTCAAACTCCCGCGAAAATTCAAAGTCCTGCCGCACCGTGGTCCGGAGGCGAAATCGTCCAATCGTCCAAACAACTACAGATACGCGTTCCTCGTTCCATTTCGAACGTATTACTCTAACGGTTCGACCACGGTTGTCGTCCTCGTTTTCCAGATATTCGCCGAAAACTCCGTTTGCTACGAAATTTTTCAAACTCCCGCGAAAATTCAAAGTCCTGCCGCACCGTGGTCCGGAGGCGAAATCGTCCAATCGTCCAAACAACTACAGATACGCGTTCCTCGTTCCATTTCGAACGTATTACTCTAACGGTTCGACCACGGTTGTCGTCCTCGTTTTCCAGATATTCGCCGAAAACTCCGTTTGCTTCGAAATTTTTCAAACTCCCGCGAAAATTCAAAGTCCTGCCGCACCGTGGTCCGGAGGCGAAATCGTCCAATCGTCCAAACAACTACAGATACGCGTTCCTCGTTCCATTTCGAACGTATTACTCTAACGGTTCGACCACGGTTGTCGCCCTCGTTTTCCAGATATTCGCCGAAACCTCCGTTTGCTTCGAAATTTTTCAAACTCCCGCGAAAATTCAAAGTCCTGCCGCACCGTGGTCCGGAGGCGAAATCGTCCAATCGTCCAAACAACTACAGATACGCGTTCCTCGTTCCATTTCGAACGTATTACTCTAACGGTTCGACCACGGTTGTCGCCCTCGTTTTCCAGATATTCGCCGAAAACTCCGTTTGCTTCGAAATTTTTCAAACTCCCGCGAAAATTCAAAGTCCTGCCGCACCGTGGTCCGGAGGCGAAATCGTCCAATCGTCCAAACAACTACAGATACGCGTTCCTCGTTCCATTTCGAACGTATTACTCTAACGGTTCGACCACGGTTGTCGCCCTCGTTTTCCAGATATTCGCCGAAAACTCCGTTTGCTTCGAAATTTTTCAAACTCCCGCGAAAATTCAAAGTCCTGCCGCACCGTGGTCCGGAGGCGAAATCGTCCAATCGTCCAAACAACTACAGATACGCGTTCCTCGTTCCATTTCGAACGTATTACTCTAAGGGTTCGACCACGGTTGCCGCCCTCGTTTTCCAGATATTCGCCGAAAACTCCGTTTGCTTCGAAATTTTTCAAACTCCCGCGAAAATTCAAAGTCCTGCCGCACCGTGGTCCGGAGGCGAAATCGTCCAATCGTCCAAACAACTACAGATACGCGTTCCTCGTTCCATTTCGAACGTATTACTCTAACGGTTCGGCCACGGTTGTCGCCCTCGTTTTCCAGATATTCGCCGAAAACTCCGTTTGCTTCGAAATTTTTCAAACTCCCGCGAAAATTCAAAGTCCTGCCGCACCGTGGTCCGGAGGCGAAATCGTCCAATCGTCCAAACAACTACAGATACGCGTTCCTCGTTCCATTTCGAACGTATTACTCTAACGGTTCGACCACGGTTGTCGCCCTCGTTTTCCAGATATTCGCCGAAAACTCCGTTTGCTTCGAAATTTTTCAAACTCCCGCGAAAATTCAAAGTCCTGCCGCACCGTGGTCCGGAGGCGAAATCGTCCAATCGTCCAAACAACTACAGATACGCGTTCCTCGTTCCATTTCGAACGTATTACTCTAACGGTTCGACCACGGTTGTCGCCCTCGTTTTCCAGATATTCGCCGAAAACTCCGCTTGCTTCGAAATTTTTCAAACTCCCGCGAAAATTCAAAGTCCTGCCGCACCGTGGTCCGGAGGCGAAATCGTCCAATCGTCCAAACAACTACAGATACGCGTTCCTCGTTCCATTTCGAACGTATTATTCTAACGGTTCGACCACGGTTGTCGCCCTCGTTTTCCAGATATTCGCCGAAAACTCCGTTTGCTTCGAAATTTTTCAAACTCCCGCGAAAATTCAAAGTCCTGCCGCACCGTGGTCCGGAGGCGAAATCGTCCAATCGTCCAAACAACTACAGATACGCGTTCCTCGTTCCATTTCGAACGTATTACTCTAACGGTTCGACCACGGTTGTCGTCCTCGTTTTCCAGATATTCGCCGAAAACTCCGTTTGCTTCGAAATTTTTCAAACTCCCGCGAAAATTCATAGTCCTGCCGCACCGTGGTCCGGAGGCGAAATCGTCCAATTGTCCAAACAACTACAGATACGCGTTCCTCGTTCCATTTCGAACGTATTACTCTAACGGTTCGACCACGGTTGTCGTCCTCGTTTTCCAGATATTCGCCGAAAACTCCGTTTGCTTCGAAATTTTTCAAACTCCCGCGAAAATTCAAAGTCCTGCCGCACCGTGGTCCGGAGGCGAATTCGTCCAATCGTCCAAACAACTACAGATACGCGTTCCTCGTTCCATTTCGAACGTATTACTCTAACGGTTCGACCACGGTTGTCGCCCTCGTTTTCCTGATATTCGCCGAAAACTCCGTTTGCTTCGAAATTTTTCAAACTCCCGCGAAAATTCAAAGTCCTGCCGCACCGTGGTCCGGAGGCGAAATCGTCCAATCGTCCAAACAACTACAGATACGCGTTCCTCGTTCCATTTCGAACGTATTACTCTAAGGGTTCGACCACGGTTGTCGCCCTCGTTTTCCAGATATTCGCCGAAAACTCCGTTTGCTTCTAAATTTTTCAAACTCCCGCGATAATTCAAAGTGCTGCCGCACCGTGGTCCGGAGGCGAAATCGTCCAATCGTCCAAACAACTACAGATACGCGTTCCTCGTTCCATTTCGAACGTATTACTCTAACGGTTCGACCACGGTTGTCGCCCTCGTTTTCCAGATATTCGCCGAAAACTCCGTTTGCTTCGAAATTTTTCAAACTCCCGCGAAAATTCAAAGTCCTGCCGCACCGTGGTGCGGAGGCGAAATCGTCCAATCGTCCAAACAACTACAGATACGCGTTCCTCGTTCCATTTCGAACGTATTACTCTAACGGTCCGACCAAGGTTGTCGCCCTCGTTTTCCAGATATTCGCCGAAAACTCCGTTTGCTTCGAAATTTTTCAAACTCCCGCGAAAATTCAAAGTCCTGCCGCACCGTGGTCCGGAGGCGAAATCGTCCAATCGTCCAAACAACTACAGATACGCGTTCCTCGTTCCATTTCGAACGTATTACTCTAACGGTTCGACCACGGTTGTCGCCCTCGTTTTCCAGATATTCGCCGAAAACTCCGTTTGCTTCGAAATTTTTCAAACTCCCGCGAAAATTCAAAGTCCTGCCGCACCGTGGTCCGGAGGCGAAATCGTCCAATCGTCCAAACAACTACAGATACGCGTTCCTCGTTCCATTTCGAACGTATTACTCTAACGGTTCGACCACGGTTGTCGCCCTCGTTTTCCAGATATTCGCCGAAAACTCCGTTTGCTTCGAAATTTTTCAAACTCCCGCGAAAATTCAAAGTCCTGCCGCACCGTGGTCCGGAGGCGAAATCGTCCAATCGTCCACACAACTACAGATACGCGTTCCTCGTTCCATTTCGAACGTATTACTCTAACGGTTCGACCACGGTTGTCGCCCTCGTTTTCCAGATATTCGCCGAAAACTCCGTTTGCTTCGAAATTTTTCAAACTCCCGCGAAAATTCAAAGTCCTGCCGCACCGTGGTCCGGAGGCGAAATCGTCCAATCGTCCAAACAACTACAGATACGCGTTCCTCGTTCCATTTCGAACGTATTACTCTAACGGTTCGACCACGGTTGTCGTCCTCGTTTTCCAGATATTCGCCGAAAACTCCGTTTGCTTCGAAATTTTTCAAACTCCCGCGAAAATTCAAAGTTCTGCCGCACCGTGGTCCGGAGGCGAAATCGTCCAATCGTCCAAACAACTACAGATACGCGTTCCTCGTTCCATTTCGAACGTATTACTCTAACGGTTCGACCACGGTTGTCGCCCTCGTTTTCCAGATATTCGCCGAAAACTCCGTTTGCTTCGAAATTTTTCAAACTCCCGCGAAAATTCAAAGTCCTGCCGCACCGTGGTCCGGAGGCGAAATCGTCCAATCGTCCAAACAACTACAGATACGCGTTCCTCGTTCCATTTCGAACGTATTACTCTAACGGTTCGACCACG
The DNA here is from genome assembly GCA_929113495.1 of Andrena minutula. Lineage (NCBI taxonomy): Eukaryota > Metazoa > Arthropoda > Insecta > Hymenoptera > Andrenidae > Andrena > Andrena minutula. The sequence continues at coordinate 17,937 of CAKMYJ010000176.1, forward strand.
GTTGTCGCCCTCGTTTTCCAGATATTCGCCGAAAACTCCGTTTGCTTCGAAATTTTTCAAACTCCCGCGAAAATTCAAAGTCCTGCCGCACCGTGGTCCGGAGGCGAAATCGTCCAATCGTCCACACAACTACAGATACGCGTTCCTCGTTCCATTTCGAACGTATTACTCAACGGTTCGACCACGGTTGTCGCCCTCGTTTTCCAGATATTCGCCGAAAACTCCGTTTGCTTCGAAATTTTTCAAACTCCCGCGAAAATTCAAAGTCCTGCCGCACCGTGGTCCGGAGGCGAAATCGTCCAATCGTCCAAACAACTACAGATACGCGTTCCTCGTTCCATTTCGAACGTATTACTCTAACGGTCCGACCAAGGTTGTCGCCCTCGTTTTCCAGATATTCGCCGAAAACTCCGTTTGCTTCGAAATTTTTCAAACTCCCGCGAAAATTCAAAGTCCTGCCGCACCGTGGTCCGGAGGCGAAATCGTCCAATCGTCCAAACAACTACAGATACGCGTTCCTCGTTCCATTTCGAACGTATTACTCTAACGGTTCGACCACGGTTGTCGTCCTCGTTTTCCAGATATTCGCCGAAAACTCCGTTTGCTTCGAAATTTTTCAAACTCCCGCGAAAATTCAAAGTCCTGCCGCACCGTGGTCCGGAGGCGAAATCGTCCAATCGTCCAAACAACTACAGATACGCGTTCCTCGTTCCATTTCGAACGTATTACTCTAACGGTTCGACCACGGTTGTCGCCCTCGTTTTCCAGATATTCGCCGAAAACTCCGTTTGCTTCGAAATTTTTCAAACTCCCGCGAAAATTCAAAGTCCTGCCGCACCGTGGTCCGGAGGCGAAATCGTCCAATCGTCCACACAACTACAGATACGCGTTCCTCGTTCCATTTCGAACGTATTACTCTAACGGTTCGACCACGGTTGTCGCCCTCGTTTTCCAGATATTCGCCGAAAACTCCGTTTGCTTCGAAATTTTTCAAACTCCCGCGAAAATTCAAAGTCCTGCCGCACCGTGGTCCGGAGGCGAAATCGTCCAATCGTCCAAACAACTACAGATACGCGTTCCTCGTTCCATTTCGAACGTATTACTCTAACGGTTCGACCACGGTTGTCGTCCTCGTTTTCCAGATATTCGCCGAAAACTCCGTTTGCTACGAAATTTTTCAAACTCCCGCGAAAATTCAAAGTCCTGCCGCACCGTGGTCCGGAGGCGAAATCGTCCAATCGTCCAAACAACTACAGATACGCGTTCCTCGTTCCATTTCGAACGTATTACTCTAACGGTTCGACCACGGTTGTCGTCCTCGTTTTCCAGATATTCGCCGAAAACTCCGTTTGCTTCGAAATTTTTCAAACTCCCGCGAAAATTCAAAGTCCTGCCGCACCGTGGTCCGGAGGCGAAATCGTCCAATCGTCCAAACAACTACAGATACGCGTTCCTCGTTCCATTTCGAACGTATTACTCTAACGGTTCGACCACGGTTGTCGCCCTCGTTTTCCAGATATTCGCCGAAACCTCCGTTTGCTTCGAAATTTTTCAAACTCCCGCGAAAATTCAAAGTCCTGCCGCACCGTGGTCCGGAGGCGAAATCGTCCAATCGTCCAAACAACTACAGATACGCGTTCCTCGTTCCATTTCGAACGTATTACTCTAACGGTTCAACCACGGTTGTCGCCCTCGTTTTCCAGATATTCGCCGAAAACTCCGTTTGCTTCGAAATTTTTCAAACTCCCGCGAAAATTCAAAGTCCTGCCGCACCGTGGTCCGGAGGCGAAATCGTCCAATCGTCCAAACAACTACAGATACGCGTTCCTCGTTCCATTTCGAACGTATTACTCTAACGGTTCGACCACGGTTGTCGCCCTCGTTTTCCAGATATTCGCCGAAAACTCCGTTTGCTTCGAAATTTTTCAAACTCCCGCGAAAATTCAAAGTCCTGCCGCACCGTGGTCCGGAGGCGAAATCGTTCAATCGTCCACACAACTACAGATACGCGTTCCTCGTTCCATTTCGAACGTATTACTCTAACGGTTCGACCACGGTTGTCGCCCTCGTTTTCCAGATATTCGCCGAAAACTCCGTTTGCTTCGAAATTTTTCAAACTCCCGCGAAAATTCAAAGTCCTGCCGCACCGTGGTCCGGAGGCGAAATCGTCCAATCGTCCACACAACTACAGATACGCGTTCCTCGTTCCATTTCGAACGTATTACTCTAACGGTTCGACCACGGTTGTCGCCCTCGTTTTCCAGATATTCGCCGAAAACTCCGTTTGCTTCGAAATTTTTCAAACTCCCGCGAAAATTCAAAGTCCTGCCGCACCGTGGTCCGGAGGCGAAATCGTCCAATCGTCCAAACAACTACAGATACGCGTTCCTCGTTCCATTTCGAACGTATTACTCTAACGGTTCGACCACGGTTGTCGCCCTCGTTTTCCAGATATTCGCCGAAAACTCCGTTTGCTTCGAAATTTGTCAAACTCCCGCGAAAATTCAAAGTCCTGCCGCACCGTGGTCCGGAGGCGAAATCGTCCAATCGTCCAAACAACTACAGATACGCGTTCCTCGTTCCATTTCGAACGTATTACTCTAACGGTTCGGCCACGGTTGTCGCCCTCGTTTTCCAGATATTCGCCGAAAACTCCGTTTGCTTCGAAATTTTTCAAACTCCCGCGAAAATTCAAAGTCCTGCCGCACCGTGGTCCGGAGGCGAAATCGTCCAATCGTCCAAACAACTACAGATGCGCGTTCCTCGTTCCATTTCGAACGTATTACTCTAACGGTTCGACCACGGTTGTCGCCCTCGTTTTCCAGATATTCGCCGAAAACTCCGTTTGCTTCGAAATTTTTCAAACTCCCGCGAAAATTCAAAGTCCTGCCGCACCGTGGTCCGGAGGCGAAATCGTCCAATCGTCCAAACAACTACAGATACGCGTTCCTCGTTCCATTTCGAACGTATTACTCTAACGGTGCGGCAACGGTTGTCGCCCTCGTTTTCCAGATATTCGCCGAAAACTCCGTTTGCTTCGAAATTTTTCAAACTCCCGCGAAAATTCAAAGTCCTGTCGCACCGTGGTCCGAAAAATTCTAAATACGTCCAATCGTCCAAACAACTACAGATACGCGTTCCTCGTTCCATTTCGAACGTATTACTCTAACGGTTCGACCACGGTTGTCGCCCTCGTTTTCCAGATATTCGCCGAAAACTCCGTTTGCTTCGAAATTTGTCAAACTCCCGCGAAAATTCAAAGTCCTGCCGCACCGTGGTCCGGAGGCGAAATCGTCCAATCGTCCAAACAACTACAGATACGCGTTCCTCGTTCCATTTCGAACGTATTACTCTAACGGTTCGGCCACGGTTGTCGCCCTCGTTTTCCAGATATTCGCCGAAAACTCCGTTTGCTTCGAAATTTTTCAAACTCCCGCGAAAATTCAAAGTCCTGCCGCACCGTGGTCCGGAGGCGAAATCGTCCAATCGTCCAAACAACTACAGATGCGCGTTCCTCGTTCCATTTCGAACGTATTACTCTAACGGTTCGACCACGGTTGTCGCCCTCGTTTTCCAGATATTCGCCGAAAACTCCGTTTGCTTCGAAATTTTTCAAACTCCCGCGAAAATTCAAAGTCCTGCCGCACCGTGGTCCGGAGGCGAAATCGTCCAATCGTCCAAACAACTACAGATACGCGTTCCTCGTTCCATTTCGAACGTATTACTCTAACGGTCCGACCACGGTTGTCGCCCTCGTTTTCCAGATATTCGCCGAAAACTCCGTTTGCTTCGAAATTTTTCAAACTCCCGCGAAAATTCAAAGTCCTGTCGCACCGTGGTCCGAAAAATTCTAAATACGTCCAATCGTCCAAACAACTACAGATACGCGTTCCTCGTTCCATTTCGAACGTATTACTCTAACGGTTCGACCACGGTTGTCGCCCTCGTTTTCCAGATATTCGCCGAAAACTCCGTTTGCTTCGAAATTTGTCAAACTCCCGCGAAAATTCAAAGTCCTGCCGCACCGTGGTCCGGAGGCGAAATCGTCCAATCGTCCAAACAACTACAGATACGCGTTCCTCGTTCCATTTCGAACGTATTACTCTAACGGTTCGGCCACGGTTGTCGCCCTCGTTTTCCAGATATTCGCCGAAAACTCCGTTTGCTTCGAAATTTTTCAAACTCCCGCGAAAATTCAAAGTCCTGCCGCACCGTGGTCCGGAGGCGAAATCGTCCAATCGTCCAAACAACTACAGATGCGCGTTCCTCGTTCCATTTCGAACGTATTACTCTAACGGTTCGACCACGGTTGTCGCCCTCGTTTTCCAGATATTCGCCGAAAACTCCGTTTGCTTCGAAATTTTTCAAACTCCCGCGAAAATTCAAAGTCCTGCCGCACCGTGGTTGGAGGCGAAATCGTCCAATCGTCCAAACAACTACAGATACGCGTTCCTCGTTCCATTTCGAACGTATTACTCTAACGGTTCGACCACGGTTGTCGCCCTCGTTTTCCAGATATTCGCCGAAAACTCCGTTTGCTTCGAAATTTTTCAAACTCCCGCGAAAATTCAAAGTCCTGCCGCACCGTGGTCCGGAGGCGAAATCGTCCAATCGTCCAAACAACTACAGATACGCGTTCCTCGTTCCATTTCGAACGTATTACTCTAACGGTTCGACCACGGTTGTCGCCCTCGTTTTCCAGATATTCGCCGAAAACTCCGTTTGCTTCGAAATTTTTCAAACTCCCGCGAAAATTCAAAGTCCTGCCGCACCGTGGTCCGGAGGCGAAATCGTCCAATCGTCCAAACAACTACAGATACGCGTTCCTCGTTCCATTTCGAACGTATTACTCTAAGGGTTCGACCACGGTTGCCGCCCTCGTTTTCCAGATATTCGCCGAAAACTCCGTTTGCTTCGAAATTTTTCAAACTCCCGCGAAAATTCAAAGTTCTGCCGCACCGTGGTCCGGAGGCGAAATCGTCCAATCGTCCAAACAACTACAGATACGCGTTCCTCGTTCCATTTCGAACGTATTACTCTAACGGTTCGGCCACGGTTGTCGCCCTCGTTTTCCAGATATTCGCCGAAAACTCCGTTTGCTTCGAAATTTTTCAAACTCCCGCGAAAATTTAAAGTCCTGTCGCACCGTGGTCCGAAAAATTCTAAATACGTCCAATCGTCCAAACAACTACAGATACGCGTTCCTCGTTCCATTTCGAACGTATTACTCTAACGGTTCGACCACGGTTGTCGCCCTCGTTTTCCAGATATTCGCCGAAAACTCCGTTTGCTTCGAAATTTGTCAAACTCCCGCGAAAATTCAAAGTCCTGCCGCACCGTGGTCCGGAGGCGAAATCGTCCAATCGTCCAAACAACTACAGATACGCGTTCCTCGTTCCATTTCGAACGTATTACTCTAACGGTTCGGCCACGGTTGTCGCCCTCGTTTTCCAGATATTCGCCGAAAACTCCGTTTGCTTCGAAATTTTTCAAACTCCCGCGAAAATTCAAAGTCCTGCCGCACCGTGGTCCGGAGGCGAAATCGTCCAATCGTCCAAACAACTACAGATGCGCGTTCCTCGTTCCATTTCGAACGTATTACTCTAACGGTTCGACCACGGTTGTCGCCCTCGTTTTCCAGATATTCGCCGAAAACTACGTTTGCTTCGAAATTTTTCAAACTCCCGCGAAAATTCAAAGTCCTGCCGCACCGTGGTTGGAGGCGAAATCGTCCAATCGTCCAAACAACTACAGATACGCGTTCCTCGTTCCATTTCGAACGTATTACTCTAACGGTTCGACCACGGTTGTCGCCCTCGTTTTCCAGATATTCGCCGAAAACTCCGTTTGCTTCGAAATTTTTCAAACTCCCGCGAAAATTCAAAGTCCTGCCGCACCGTGGTCCGGAGGCGAAATCGTCCAATCGTCCATACAACTACAGATACGCGTTCCTCGTTCCATTTCGAACGTATTACTCTAACGGTTCGACCACGGTTGTCGCCCTCGTTTTCCAGATATTCGCCGAAAACTCCGTTTGCTTCGAAATTTTTCAAACTCCCGCGAAAATTCAAAGTCCTGCCGCACCGTGGTCCGGAGGCGAAATCGTCCAATCGTCCAAACAACTACAGATACGCGTTCCTCGTTCCATTTCGAACGTATTACTCTAAGGGTTCGACCACGGTTGCCGCCCTCGTTTTCC
>CAKMYJ010000177.1:0-30471 GCA_929113495.1 Andrena minutula
AATTGTGATTTGGAGGTTTTAAACTAAATTTTATTTTTTTGGATTTTGATGAGTTTTTTTGATGCAGGAGCTAAATTTGAATAAATTTAGATGAAATAAACACCTATAGTTCGGATTTCATATAAATTTTTAGTCAAATTGTGATTTAGAGGGTTTAAACTAAGTTTGATTTTTTTGGATTTTGATGAGTTTTTTTTGATGGAGGAGCTAAATTTGAATAAATTAAGATGAAATAAACACCTATAGTTCGGATTTTATATAAATTTTTAGTCAACTTGTGATTTGGAGGTTTTAAACTAAATTTTATTTTTTTTGGATTTTGATGAGTTTTTTTGATGCAGGAGCTAAATTTGAATAAATTTAGATGAAATAAACACCTATAGTTCGGATTTCATATAAATTTTTAGTCAAATTGTGATTTAGAGGGTTTAAACTAAGTTTGATTTTTTTGGATTTTGATGAGTTTTTTTTGATGCAGGAGCTAAATTTGAATAAATTTAGATGAAATAAACACCTATAGTTCGGATTTCATATAAATTTTTAGTCAAATTGTGATTTAGAGGGTTTAAACTAAGTTTGATTTTTTTGGATTTTGATGAGTTTTTTTGATGGAGGAGCTAAATTTGAATAAATTAAGATGTGAAATAAACACCTATAGTTCGGATTTTATATAATTTTTAGTCAACTTGTGATTTGGAGGTTTTAAACTAAATTTTATTTTTTTTTGGATTTTGATGAGTTTTTTTGATGCAGGAGCTAAATTTGAATAAATTTAGACGAAATAAACACCTATACTTCGGATTTTATATAAATTTTTAGTCAACTTGTGATTTGGAGGTTTTAAACTAAATTTTATTTTTTTGGATTTTGATGAGTTTTTTTGATGGAGGAGCTAAATTTGAATAAATTAAGATGAAATAAACACCTATAGTTCGGATTTTATATAAATTTTTAGTCAACTTGTGATTTGGAGGTTTTAAACTAAATTTTATTTTTTTGGATTTTGATGAGTTTTTTTGATGCAGGAGCTAAATTTGAATAAATTTAGATGAAATAAATACCTATAGTTCGGATTTCATATAAATTTTTAGTCAAATTGTGATTTAGAGGGTTTAAACTAAGTTTTGATTTTTTTGGATTTTGATGAGTTTTTTTGATGGAGGAGCTAAATTTGAATAAATTATGATGAAATAAACACCTATAGTTCGGATTTTATATAAATTTTTAGTCAACTTGTGATTTGGAGGTTTTAAACTAAATTTTATTTTTTTGGTTTTTAATGAGTTTTTTTTGATGCAGGAGCTAAATTTGAATAAATTTAGATGAAATAAACACCTATAGTTCGGATTTTATATAAATTTTTGGTCAAATTGTGATTTGGAGGTTTTAAACTAAATTATATTTTTTTGGATTTTTGATGAGTTTTTTTTGATGCAGGAGCTAAATTTGAATAAATTTAGATGAAATAAACACCTATAGTTCGGATTTCATATAAATTTTTAGTCAAATTGTGATTTAGAGGGTTTAAACTAAGTTTGATTTTTTTGGATTTTGATGAGTTTTTTTGATGGAGCAGCTAAATTTGAATAAATTAAGATGAAATAAACACCTGTAGTTCGGATTTTATATAAATTTTTAGTCAACTTGTGATTTGGAGGTTTTAAACTAAATTTTATTTTTTTGGATTTTGATGAGTTTTTTTGATGCAGGAGCTAAATTTGAATAAATTTAGATGAAATAAACACCTATAGTTCGGATTTCATATAAATTTTTAGTCAAATTGTGATTTAGAGGGTTTAAACTAAGTTTGATTTTTTTGGATTTTGATGAGTTTTTTTGATGCAGGAGCTAAATTTGAATAAATTTAGATGAAATAAACACCTATAGTTCGGATTTTATATAAATTTTTAGTCAACTTGTGATTTGGAGGTTTTAAACTAAATTTTATTTTTTTTGGATTTTGATGAGTTTTTTTGATGCAGGAGCTAAATTTGAATAAATTTAGATGAAATAAACACCTATACTTCGGATTTTATATAAATTTTTAGTCAACTTGTGATTTGGAGGTTTTAAACTAAATTTTATTTTTTTGGATTTTGATGAGTTTTTTTGATGGAGGAGCTAAATTTGAATAAATTAAGATGAAATAAACACCTATAGTTCGGATTTTATATAAATTTTTAGTCAACTTGTGATTTGGAGGTTTTAAACTAAATTTTATTTTTTTGGATTTTGATGAGTTTTTTTGATGCAGGAGCTAAATTTGAATAAATTTAGATGAAATAAACACCTATAGTTCGGATTTCATATAAATTTTTAGTCAAATTGTGATTTAGAGGGTTTAAACTAAGTTTGATTTTTTTGGATTTTGATGAGTTTTTTTGATGGAGCAGCTAAATTTGAATAAATTAAGATGAAATAAACACCTGTAGTTCGGATTTTATATAAATTTTTAGTCAACTTGTGATTTGGAGGTTTTAAACTAAATTTTATTTTTTTGGATTTTGATGAGTTTTTTTGATGCAGGAGCTAAATTTGAATAAATTTAGATGAAATAAACACCTATAGTTCGGATTTCATATAAATTTTTAGTCAAATTGTGATTTAGAGGGTTTAAACTAAGTTTGATTTTTTTGGATTTTGATGAGTTTTTTTGATGGAGGAGCTAAATTTGAATAAATTAAGATGAAATAAACACCTATAGTTCGGATTTTATATAAATTTTTAGTCAACTTGTGATTTGGAGGTTTTAAACTAAATTTTATTTTTTTTGGATTTTGATGAGTTTTTTTGATGCAGGAGCTAAATTTGAATAAATTTAGATGAAATAAACACCTATCATTCGGATTTTATATAAATTTTTAGTCAACTTGTGATTTGGAGGTTTTAAACTAAATTTTATTTTTTTGGATTTTGATGAGTTTTTTTGATGGAGGAGCTAAATTTGAATAAATTAAGATGAAATAAACACCTATAGTTCGGATTTTATATAAATTTTTAGTCAGCTTGTGATTTGGAGGTTTTAAACTAAATTTTATTTTTTTGGATTTTGATGAGTTTTTTTGATGCAGGAGCTAAATTTGAATAAATTTAGATGAAATAAATACCTATAGTTCGGATTTCATATAAATTTTTAGTCAAATTGTGATTTAGAGGGTTTAAACTAAGTTTGATTTTTTTGGATTTTGATGAGTTTTTTTGATGGAGGAGCTAAATTTGAATAAATTATGTTGAAATAAACACCTATAGTTCGGATTTTATATAAATTTTTGGTCAAATTGAGATTTGGAGGTTTTAAACTAAATTTTATTTTTTTGGATTTTGATGAGTTTTTTTGATGCAGGAGCTAAATTTGAATAAATTTAGATGAAATAAACACCTATGGTTCGGATTTCATATAAATTTTTAGTCAAATTGAGATTTGGAGGTTTTAAACTAAATTTTATTTTTTTGGATTTTGATGAGTTTTTTTGATGCAGGAGCTAAATTTGAATAAATTTAGATGAAATAAACACCTATAGTTCGGATTTTATATAAATTTTTAGTCAAATTGTGATTTGGAGGTTTTAAACTAAATTTTATTTTTTTGGATTTTGATGAGTTTTTTTGATGGAGGAGCTAAATTTGAATAAATTTAGATGAAATAAACACCTATAGTTCGGATTTTATATAAATTTTTAGTCAAATTGTGATTTGGAGGTTTTAAACTAAATTTTATTTTTTTGGATTTTGATGAGTTTTTTTGATGCAGGAGCTAAATTTGAATAAATTTAGATGAAATAAACACCTATAGTTCGGATTTCATATAAATTTTTAGTCAAATTGTGATTTAGAGGGTTTAAACTAAGTTTGATTTTTTTGGATTTTGATGAGTTTTTTTGATGGAGGAGCTAAATTTGAATAAATTAAGATGAAATAAACACCTATAGTTCGGATTTTATATAAATTTTTAGTCAACTTGTGATTTGGAGGTTTTAAACTAAATTTTATTTTTTTTGGATTTTGATGAGTTTTTTTGATGCAGGAGCTAAATTTGAATAAATTTAGATGAAATAAACACCTATAGTTCGGATTTCATATAAATTTTTAGTCAAATTGTGATTTAGAGGGTTTAAACTAAGTTTGATTTTTTTGGATTTTGATGAGTTTTTTTGATGCAGGAGCTAAATTTGAATAAATTTAGATGAAATAAACACCTATAGTTCGGATTTCATATAAATTTTTAGTCAAATTGTGATTTAGAGGGTTTAAACTAAGTTTGATTTTTTTGGATTTTGATGAGTTTTTTTGATGGAGGAGCTAAATTTGAATAAATTAAGATGAAATAAACACCTATAGTTCGGATTTTATATAAATTTTTAGTCAACTTGTGATTTGGAGGTTTTAAACTAAATTTTATTTTTTTTGGATTTTGATGAGTTTTTTTGATGCAGGAGCTAAATTTGAATAAATTTAGACGAAATAAACACCTATACTTCGGATTTTATATAAATTTTTAGTCAACTTGTGATTTGGAGGTTTTAAACTAAATTTTATTTTTTTGGATTTTGATGAGTTTTTTTGATGGAGGAGCTAAATTTGAATAAATTAAGATGAAATAAACACCTATAGTTCGGATTTTATATAAATTTTTAGTCAACTTGTGATTTGGAGGTTTTAAACTAAATTTTATTTTTTTGGATTTTGATGAGTTTTTTTGATGCAGGAGCTAAATTTGAATAAATTTAGATGAAATAAATACCTATAGTTCGGATTTCATATAAATTTTTAGTCAAATTGTGATTTAGAGGGTTTAAACTAAGTTTGATTTTTTTGGATTTTGATGAGTTTTTTTGATGGAGGAGCTAAATTTGAATAAATTATGATGAAATAAACACCTATAGTTCGGATTTTATATAAATTTTTAGTCAACTTGTGATTTGGAGGTTTTAAACTAAATTTTATTTTTTTGGTTTTTAATGAGTTTTTTTGATGCAGGAGCTAAATTTGAATAAATTTAGATGAAATAAACACCTATAGTTCGGATTTTATATAAATTTTTGGTCAAATTGTGATTTGGAGGTTTTAAACTAAATTATATTTTTTTGGATTTTGATGAGTTTTTTTGATGCAGGAGCTAAATTTGAATAAATTAAACACCTATAGTTCGGATTTCATATAAATTTTTAGTCAAATTGTGATTTAGAGGGTTTAAACTAAGTTTGATTTTTTTGGATTTTGATGAGTTTTTTTGATGGAGCAGCTAAATTTGAATAAATTAAGATGAAATAAACACCTGTAGTTCGGATTTTATATAAATTTTTAGTCAACTTGTGATTTGGAGGTTTTAAACTAAATTTTATTTTTTTGGATTTTGATGAGTTTTTTTTGATGCAGGAGCTAAATTTGAATAAATTTAGATGAAATAAACACCTATAGTTCGGATTTCATATAAATTTTTAGTCAAATTGTGATTTAGAGGGTTTAAACTAAGTTTGATTTTTTTGGATTTTGATGAGTTTTTTTGATGCAGGAGCTAAATTTGAATAAATTTAGATGAAATAAACACCTATAGTTCGGATTTTATATAAATTTTTAGTCAACTTGTGATTTGGAGGTTTTAAACTAAATTTTATTTTTTTTGGATTTTGATGAGTTTTTTTTGATGCAGGAGCTAAATTTGAATAAATTTAGATGAAATAAACACCTATACTTCGGATTTTATATAAATTTTTAGTCAACTTGTGATTTGGAGGTTTTAAACTAAATTTTATTTTTTTGGATTTTGATGAGTTTTTTTTGATGGAGGAGCTAAATTTGAATAAATTAAGATGAAATAAACACCTATAGTTCGGATTTTATATAAATTTTTTAGTCAACTTGTGATTTGGAGGTTTTAAACTAAATTTTATTTTTTTGGATTTTTGATGAGTTTTTTTGATGCAGGAGCTAAATTTGAATAAATTTAGATGAAATAAACACCTATAGTTCGGATTTCATATAAATTTTTAGTCAAATTGTGATTTAGAGGGTTTAAACTAAGTTTGATTTTTTTGGATTTTGATGAGTTTTTTTTGATGGAGCAGCTAAATTTGAATAAATTAAGATGAAATAAACACCTGTAGTTCGGATTTTTATATAAATTTTTAGTCAACTTGTGATTTGGAGGTTTTAAACTAAATTTTATTTTTTTGGATTTTGATGAGTTTTTTTTGATGCAGGAGCTAAATTTGAATAAATTTAGATGAAATAAACACCTATAGTTCGGATTTCATATAAATTTTTAGTCAAATTGTGATTTAGAGGGTTTAAACTAAGTTTGATTTTTTTGGATTTTGATGAGTTTTTTTGATGGAGGAGCTAAATTTGAATAAATTAAGATGAAATAAACACCTATAGTTCGGATTTTATATAAATTTTTAGTCAACTTGTGATTTGGAGGTTTTAAACTAAATTTTATTTTTTTTGGATTTTGATGAGTTTTTTTGATGCAGGAGCTAAATTTGAATAAATTTAGATGAAATAAACACCTATCATTCGGATTTTATAGAAATTTTTAGTCAACTTGTGATTTGGAGGTTTTTAAACTAAATTTTATTTTTTTTGGATTTTGATGAGTTTTTTTGATGCAGGAGCTAAATTTGAATGAATTTAGATGAAATAAACACCTATACTTCGGATTTTATATAAATTTTTAGTCAAATTGTGATTTGGAGGTTTTAAACTAAATTTTATTTTTTTGGATTTTGATGAGTTTTTTTGATGGAGGAGCTAAATTTGAATAAATTTAGATGAAATAAACACCTATAGTTCGGATTTTATATAAATTTTTAGTCAAATTGTGATTTGGAGGTTTTAAACTAAATTTTATTTTTTTGGATTTTGATGAGTTTTTTTGATGCAGGAGCTAAATTTGAATAAATTTAGATGAAATAAACACCTATAGTTCGGATTTTATATAAATTTTTAGTCAAATTGTGATTTGGAGGTTTTAAACTAAATTTTATTTTTTTGGATTTTGATGAGTTTTTTTGATGCAGGAGCTAAATTTGAATAAATTTAGATGAAATAAACACCTATAGTTCGGATTTCATATAAATTTTTAGTCAAATTGTGATTTAGAGGGTTTAAACTAAGTTTGATTTTTTTGGATTTTGATGAGTTTTTTTGATGGAGGAGCTAAATTTGAATAAATTAAGATGAAATATACACCTATAGTTCGGATTTTATATAAATTTTTAGTCAACTTGTGATTTGGAGGTTTTAAACTAAATTTTATTTTTTTGGATTTTGATGAGTTTTTTTGATGGAGGAGCTAAATTTGAATAAATTTAGATGAAATAAACACCTATAGTTCGGATTTTATATAAATTTTTAGTCAACTTGTGATTTGGAGGTTTTAAACTAAATTTTATTTTATTGGATTTTGATGAGTTTTTTTGATGCAGGAGCTAAATTTGAATAAATTTAGATGAAATAAACACCTATAGTTCGGATTTTATATAAATTTTGAGTCAAATTGAGATTTTGGAGGTTTTAAACTAAATTTTATTTTTTTGGATTTTGATGAGTTTTTTTGATGCAGGAGCTAAATTTGAATAAATTTAGATGAAATAAACACCTATAGTTCGGATTTTATATAAATTTTTAGTCAAATTGTGATTTGGAGGTTTTAAACTAAATTTTATTTTTTTGGATTTTGATGAGTTTTTTTGATGCAGGAGCTAAATTTGAATAAATTTAGATGAAATAAACACCTATAGTTCGGATTTCATATAAATTTTTAGTCAAATTGTGATTTAGAGGTTTTAAACTAAGTTTGATTTTTTTTGGATTTTGATGAGTTTTTTTGATGGAGGAGCTAAATTTGAATAAATTAAGATGAAATAAACACCTATAGTTCGGATTTTATATAAATTTTTAGTCAACTTGTGATTTGGAGGTTTTAAACTAAATTTTATTTTTTTGGTTTTTAATGAGTTTTTTTGATGCAGGAGCTAAATTTGAATAAATTTAGATGAAATAAACACCTATAGTTCGGATTTTATATAAATTTTTGGTCAAATTGTGATTTGGAGGTTTTAAACTAAATTTTATTTTTTTGGATTTTGATGAGTTTTTTTGATGCAGGAGCTAAATTTGAATAAATTTAGATGAAATAAACACCTATAGTTCGGATTTCATATAAATTTTTAGTCAAATTGTGATTTAGAGGGTTTAAACTAAGTTTGATTTTTTTGGATTTTGATGAGTTTTTTTGATGGAGGATCTAAATTTGAATAAATTAAGATGAAATAAACACCTATAGTTCGGATTTTATATAAATTTTTAGTCAACTTGTGATTTGGAGGTTTTAAACTAAATTTTATTTTTTTTGGATTTTGATGAGTTTTTTTGATGCAGGAGCTAAATTTGAATAAATTTAGATGAAATAAACACCTATACTTCGGATTTTATATAAATTTTTAGTCAACTTGTGATTTGGAGGTTTTAAACTAAATTTTATTTTTTTGGATTTTGATGAGTTTTTTTGATGCAGGAGCTAAATTTGAATAAATTTAGATGAAATAAACACCTATAGTTCGGATTTCATATAAATTTTTAGTCAAATTGTGATTTAGAGGGTTTAAACTAAGTTTGATTTTTTTGGATTTTGATGAGTTTTTTTGATGGAGGAGCTAAATTTGAATAAATTAAGATGAAATAAACACCTATAGTTCGGATTTTATATAAATTTTTAGTCAACTTGTGATTTGGAGGTTTTAAACTAAATTTTATTTTTTTTGGATTTTGATGAGTTTTTTTGATGCAGGAGCTAAATTTGAATAAATTTAGATGAAATAAACACCTATACTTCGGATTTTATATAAATTTTTAGTCAACTTGTGATTTGGAGGTTTTAAACTAAATTTTATTTTTTTGGATTTTGATGAGTTTTTTTGATGGAGGAGCTAAATTTGAATAAATTAAGATGAAATAAACACCTATAGTTCGGATTTTATATAAATTTTTAGTCAACTTGTGATTTGGAGGTTTTAAACTAAATTTTATTTTTTTGGATTTTGATGAGTTTTTTTGATGCAGGAGCTAAATTTGAATAAATTTAGATGAAATAAACACCTATAGTTCGGATTTCATATAAATTTTTAGTCAAATTGTGATTTAGAGGGTTTAAACTAAGTTTGATTTTTTTGGATTTTGATGAGTTTTTTTGATGCAGGAGCTAAATTTGAATAAATTTAGATGAAATAAACACCTATAGTTCGGATTTCATATAAATTTTTAGTCAAATTGTGATTTAGAGGGTTTAAACTAAGTTTGATTTTTTTGGATTTTGATGAGTTTTTTTGATGGAGGAGCTAAATTTGAATAAATTAAGATGAAATAAACACCTATAGTTCGGATTTTATATAAATTTTTAGTCAACTTGTGATTTGGAGGTTTTAAACTAAATTTTATTTTTTTTGGATTTTGATGAGTTTTTTTGATGCAGGAGCTAAATTTGAATAAATTTAGATGAAATAAACACCTATACTTCGGATTTTATATAAATTTTTAGTCAACTTGTGATTTGGAGGTTTTAAACTAAATTTTATTTTTTTGGATTTTGATGAGTTTTTTTGATGGAGGAGCTAAATTTGAATAAATTAAGATGAAATAAACACCTATAGTTCGGATTTTATATAAATTTTTAGTCAACTTGTGATTTGGAGGTTTTAAACTAAATTTTATTTTTTTGGATTTTGATGAGTTTTTTTGATGCAGGAGCTAAATTTGAATAAATTTAGATGAAATAAATACCTATAGTTCGGATTTCATATAAATTTTTAGTCAAATTGTGATTTAGAGGGTTTAAACTAAGTTTGATTTTTTTGGATTTTGATGAGTTTTTTTGATGGAGGAGCTAAATTTGAATAAATTATGTTGAAATAAACACCTATAGTTCGGATTTTATATAAATTTTTGGTCAAATTGAGATTTGGAGGTTTTAAACTAAATTTTATTTTTTTGGATTTTGATGAGTTTTTTTGATGCAGGAGCTAAATTTGAATAAATTTAGATGAAATAAACACCTTTGGTTCGGATTTCATATAAATTTTTAGTCAAATTGAGATTTGGAGGTTTTAAACTAAATTTTATTTTTTTGGATTTTGATGAGTTTTTTTTGATGCAGGAGCTAAATTTGAATAAATTTAGATGAAATAAACACCTATAGTTCGGATTTTATATAAATTTTTAGTCAAATTGTGATTTGGAGGTTTTAAACTAAATTTTATTTTTTTGGATTTTGATGAGTTTTTTTGATGGAGGAGCTAAATTTGAATAAATTTAGATGAAATAAACACCTATAGTTCGGATTTTATATAAATTTTTAGTCAAATTGTGATTTGGAGGTTTTAAACTAAATTTTATTTTTTTGGATTTTGATGAGTTTTTTTGATGCAGGAGCTATATTTGGATAAATTTAGATGAAATAAACACCTATAGTTCGGATTTTATATAAATTTTTAGTCAAATTGTGATTTGGAGGTTTTAAACTAAATTTTATTTTTTTGGATTTTGATGAGTTTTTTTGATGCAGGAGATAAATTTGAATAAATTTAGATGAAATAAACACCTATAGTTCGGATTTCATATAAATTTTTAGTCAAATTGTGATTTAGAGGGTTTAAACTAAGTTTGATTTTTTTGGATTTTGATGAGTTTTTTTGATGGAGGAGCTAAATTTGAATAAATTAAGATGAAATAAACACCTATAGTTCGGATTTTATATAAATTTTTAGTCAACTTGTGATTTGGAGGTTTTAAACTAAATTTTATTTTTTTGGATTTTGATGAGTTTTTTTGATGGAGGAGCTAAATTTGAATAAATTTAGATGAAATAAACACCTGTAGTTCGGGTTTTATATAAATTTTTAGTCAACTTGTGATTTGGAGGTTTTAAACTAAATTTTATTTTTTTGGATTTTGATGAGTTTTTTTGATGCAGGAGCTAAATTTGAATAAATTTAGATGAAATAAACACCTATAGTTCGGATTTTATATAAATTTTGAGTCAAATTGAGATTTGGAGGTTTTAAACTAAATTTTATTTTTTTGGATTTTGATGAGTTTTTTTGATGCAGGAGCTAAATTTGAATAAATTTAGATGAAATAAACACCTATAGTTCGGATTTTATATAAATTTTTAGTCAAATTGTGATTTGGAGGTTTTAAACTAAATTTTATTTTTTTGGATTTTGATGAGTTTTTTTGATGCAGGAGCTAAATTTGAATAAATTTAGATGAAATAAACACCTATAGTTCGGATTTCATATAAATTTTTAGTCAAATTGTGATTTAGAGGTTTTAAACTAAGTTTGATTTTTTTGGATTTTGATGAGTTTTTTTGATGGAGGAGCTAAATTTGAATAAATTAAGATGAAATAAACACCTATAGTTCGGATTTTATATAAATTTTTAGTCAACTTGTGATTTGGAGGTTTTAAACTAAATTTTATTTTTTTGGATTTTGATGAGTTTTTTTGATGCAGGAGCTAAATTTGAATAAATTTAAATGAAATAAACACCTATAGTTCGGATTTTATATAAATTTTTAGTCAAATTGAGATTTGGAGGTTTTAAACTAAATTTTATTTTTTTGGATTTTGATGAGTTTTTTTGATGCAGGAGCTAAATTTGAATAAATTTAGATGAAATAAACACCTATCGTTCGGATTTTATATAAATTTTTAGTCAAATTGTGATTTGGAGGTTTTAAACTAAATTTTATTTTTTTGGATTTTGATGAGTTTTTTTGATGGAGGAGCTAAATTTGAATAAATTTAGATGAAATAAACACCTATAGTTCGGATTTTATATAAATTTTTAGTCAAATTGAGATTTGGAGGTTTTAAACTAAATTTTATTTTTTTGGATTTTGATGAGTTTTTTTGATGCAGGAGCTAAATTTGAATAAATTTAGATGAAATAAACACCTATCGTTCGGATTTTATATAAATTTTTAGTCAAATTGTGATTTGGAGGTTTTAAACTAAATTTTATTTTTTTTGGATTTTGATGAGTTTTTTTGATGGAGGAGCTAAATTTGAATAAATTTAGATGAAATAAACACCTATAGTTCGGATTTTATATAAATTTTTAGTCAAATTGTGATTTGGAGGTTTTAAACTAAATTTTATTTTTTTGGATTTTGATGAGTTTTTTTGATGCAGGAGCTAAATTTGAATAAATTTAGATGAAATAAACACCTATAGTTCGGATTTCATATAAATTTTTAGTCAAATTGTGATTTAGAGGGTTTAAACTAAGTTTGATTTTTTTGGATTTTGATGAGTTTTTTTGATGGAGGAGCTAAATTTGAATAAATTATGATGAAATAAACACCTATAGTTCGGATTTTATATAAATTTTTAGTCAACTTGTGATTTGGAGGTTTTAAACTAAATTTTATTTTTTTGGTTTTTAATGAGTTTTTTTGATGCAGGAGCTAAATTTGAATAAATTTAGATGAAATAAACACCTATAGTTCGGATTTTATATAAATTTTTGGTCAAATTGTGATTTGGAGGTTTTAAACTAAATTTTATTTTTTTGGTTTTTGATGAGTTTTTTTGATGCAGGAGCTAAATTTGAATAAATTTAGATGAAATAAACACCTATAGTTCGGATTTCATATAAATTTTTAGTCAAATTGTGATTTAGAGGGTTTAAACTAAGTTTGATTTTTTTGGATTTTGATGAGTTTTTTTGATGGAGGAGCTAAATTTGAATAAATTAAGATGAAATAAACACCTATAGTTCGGATTTTATATAAATTTTTAGTCAACTTGTGATTTGGAGGTTTTAAACTAAATTTTATTTTTTTTGGATTTTGATGAGTTTTTTTGATGCAGGAGCTAAATTTGAATAAATTTAGATGAAATAAACACCTATACTTCGGATTTTATATAAATTTTTAGTCAACTTGTGATTTGGAGGTTTTAAACTAAATTTTATTTTTTTGGATTTTGATGAGTTTTTTTGATGCAGGAGCTAAATTTGAATAAATTTAGATGAAATAAACACCTATAGTTCGGATTTTATATAAATTTTTAGTCAAATTGAGATTTGGAGGTTTTAAACTAAATTTTATTTTTTTGGATTTTGATGAGTTTTTTTGATGCAGGAGCTAAATTTGAATAAATTTAGATGAAATAAACACCTATAGTTCGGATTTCATATAAATTTTTAGTCAAATTGTGATTTAGAGGGTTTAAACTAAGTTTGATTTTTTTGGATTTTGATGAGTTTTTTGATGGAGGAGATAAATTTGAATAAATTATGATGAAATAAACACCTATAGTTCGGATTTTATATAAATTTTTAGTCAAATTGTGATTTGGAGGTTTTAAACTAAATTTTATTTTTTTGGATTTTGATGAGTTTTTTTGATGCAGGAGCTAAATTTGAATAAATTTAGATGAAATAAACACCTATAGTTCGGATTTCATATAAATTTTTAGTCAAATTGTGATTTAGAGGGTTTAAACTAAGTTTGATTTTTTTGGATTTTGATGAGTTTTTTTGATGGAGGAGCTAAATTTGAATAAATTATGATGAAATAAACACCTATAGTTCGGATTTTATATAAATTTTTAGTCAACTTGTGATTTGGAGGTTTTAAACTAAATTTTATTTTTTTGGTTTTTAATGAGTTTTTTTGATGCAGGAGCTAAATTTGAATAAATTTAGATGAAATAAACACCTATAGTTCGGATTTTATATAAATTTTTGGTCAAATTGTGATTTGGAGGTTTTAAACTAAATTATATTTTTTTGGATTTTGATGAGTTTTTTTGATGCAGGAGCTAAATTTGAATAAATTTAGATGAAATAAACACCTATAGTTCGGATTTCATATAAATTTTTAGTCAAATTGTGATTTAGAGGGTTTAAACTAAGTTTGATTTTTTTGGATTTTGATGAGTTTTTTTGATGGAGGAGCTAAATTTGAATAAATTAAGATGAAATAAACACCTATAGTTCGGATTTTATATAAATTTTTAGTCAACTTGTGATTTGGAGGTTTTAAACTAAATTTTATTTTTTTTGGATTTTGATGAGTTTTTTTGATGCAGGAGCTAAATTTGAATAAATTTAGATGAAATAAACACCTATACTTCGGATTTTATATAAATTTTTAGTCAACTTGTGATTTGGAGGTTTTAAACTAAATTTTATTTTTTTGGATTTTGATGAGTTTTTTTGATGCAGGAGCTAAATTTGAATAAATTTAGATGAAATAAACACCTATAGTTCGGATTTTATATAAATTTTTAGTCAACTTGTGATTTGGAGGTTTTAAACTAAATTTTATTTTTTTTGGATTTTGATGAGTTTTTTTGATGCAGGAGCTAAATTTGAATAAATTTAGATGAAATAAACACCTATACTTCGGATTTTATATAAATTTTTAGTCAACTTGTGATTTGGAGGTTTTAAACTAAATTTTATTTTTTTGGATTTTGATGAGTTTTTTTGATGCAGGAGCTAAATTTGAATAAATTTAGATGAAATAAACACCTATAGTTCGGATTTTATATAAATTTTTAGTCAAATTGAGATTTGGAGGTTTTAAACTAAATTTTATTTTTTTGGATTTTGATGAGTTTTTTTGATGCAGGAGCTAAATTTGAATAAATTTAGATGAAATAAACACCTATAGTTCGGATTTCATATAAATTTTTAGTCAAATTGTGATTTGGAGGTTTTAAACTAAATTTTATTTTTTTTGGATTTTGATGAGTTTTTTTGATGCAGGAGCTAAATTTGAATAAATTTAGATGAAATAAACACCTATACTTCGGATTTTATATAAATTTTTAGTCAACTTGTGATTTGGAGGTTTTAAACTAAATTTTATTTTTTTGGATTTTGATGAGTTTTTTTGATGCAGGAGCTAAATTTGAATAAATTTAGATGAAATAAACACCTATAGTTCGGATTTTATATAAATTTTTAGTCAAATTGAGATTTGGAGGTTTTAAACTAAATTTTATTTTTTTGGATTTTGATGAGTTTTTTTGATGCAGGAGCTAAATTTGAATAAATTTAGATGAAATAAACACCTATAGTTCGGATTTCATATAAATTTTTAGTCAAATTGTGATTTAGAGGGTTTAAACTAAGTTTGATTTTTTTGGATTTTGATGAGTTTTTTGATGGAGGAGCTAAATTTGAATAAATTATGATGAAATAAACACCTATAGTTCGGATTTTATATAAATTTTTAGTCAAATTGTGATTTGGAGGTTTTAAACTAAATTTTATTTTTTTGGATTTTGATGAGTTTTTTTGATGCAGGAGCTAAATTTGAATAAATTTAGATGAAATAAACACCTATAGTTCGGATTTCATATAAATTTTTAGTCAAATTGTGATTTAGAGGGTTTAAACTAAGTTTGATTTTTTTGGATTTTGATGAGTTTTTTTGATGGAGGAGCTAAATTTGAATAAATTATGATGAAATAAACACCTATAGTTCGGATTTTATATAAATTTTTAGTCAACTTGTGATTTGGAGGTTTTAAACTAAATTTTATTTTTTTGGTTTTTAATGAGTTTTTTTGATGCAGGAGCTAAATTTGAATAAATTTAGATGAAATAAACACCTATAGTTCGGATTTTATATAAATTTTTGGTCAAATTGTGATTTGGAGGTTTTAAACTAAATTATATTTTTTTGGATTTTGATGAGTTTTTTTGATGCAGGAGCTAAATTTGAATAAATTTAGATGAAATAAACACCTATAGTTCGGATTTCATATAAATTTTTAGTCAAATTGTGATTTAGAGGGTTTAAACTAAGTTTGATTTTTTTGGATTTTGATGAGTTTTTTTGATGGAGGAGCTAAATTTGAATAAATTAAGATGAAATAAACACCTATAGTTCGGATTTTATATAAATTTTTAGTCAACTTGTGATTTGGAGGTTTTAAACTAAATTTTATTTTTTTTGGATTTTGATGAGTTTTTTTGATGCAGGAGCTAAATTTGAATAAATTTAGATGAAATAAACACCTATACTTCGGATTTTATATAAATTTTTAGTCAACTTGTGATTTGGAGGTTTTAAACTAAATTTTATTTTTTTGGATTTTGATGAGTTTTTTTGATGCAGGAGCTAAATTTGAATAAATTTAGATGAAATAAACACCTATAGTTCGGATTTCATATAAATTTTTAGTCAAATTGTGATTTAGAGGTTTTAAACTAAGTTTGATTTTTTTGGATTTTGATGAGTTTTTTTGATGGAGGAGCTAAATTTGAATAAATTAAGATGAAATAAACACCTATAGTTCGGATTTTATATAAATTTTTAGTCAACTTGTGATTTGGAGGTTTTAAACTAAATTTTATTTTTTTGGATTTTGATGAGTTTTTTTGATGCAGGAGCTAAATTTGAATAAATTTAAATGAAATAAACACCTATAGTTCGGATTTTATATAAATTTTTAGTCAAATTGAG
Source organism: Andrena minutula (assembly GCA_929113495.1). Lineage (NCBI taxonomy): Eukaryota > Metazoa > Arthropoda > Insecta > Hymenoptera > Andrenidae > Andrena > Andrena minutula. The sequence continues at coordinate 16,490 of CAKMYJ010000177.1, forward strand.
ATTTGGAGGTTTTAAACTAAATTTTATTTTTTTGGATTTTGATGAGTTTTTTTGATGCAGGAGCTAAATTTGAATAAATTTAGATGAAATAAACACCTATCGTTCGGATTTTATATAAATTTTTAGTCAAATTGTGATTTGGAGGTTTTAAACTAAATTTTATTTTTTTGGATTTTGATGAGTTTTTTTGATGGAGGAGCTAAATTTGAATAAATTTAGATGAAATAAACACCTATAGTTCGGATTTTATATAAATTTTTAGTCAAATTGAGATTTGGAGGTTTTAAACTAAATTTTATTTTTTTGGATTTTGATGAGTTTTTTTGATGCAGGAGCTAAATTTGAATAAATTTAGATGAAATAAACACCTATACTTCGGATTTTATATAAATTTTTAGTCAACTTGTGATTTGGAGGTTTTAAACTAAATTTTATTTTTTTGGATTTTGATGAGTTTTTTTGATGCAGGAGCTAAATTTGAATAAATTTAGATGAAATAAACACCTATAGTTCGGATTTTATATAAATTTTTAGTCAAATTGAGATTTGGAGGTTTTAAACTAAATTTTATTTTTTTGGATTTTGATGAGTTTTTTTGATGCAGGAGCTAAATTTGAATAAATTTAGATGAAATAAACACCTATAGTTCGGATTTCATATAAATTTTTAGTCAAATTGTGATTTAGAGGGTTTAAACTAAGTTTGATTTTTTTGGATTTTGATGAGTTTTTTGATGGAGGAGCTAAATTTGAATAAATTATGATGAAATAAACACCTATAGTTCGGATTTTATATAAATTTTTAGTCAAATTGTGATTTGGAGGTTTTAAACTAAATTTTATTTTTTTGGATTTTGATGAGTTTTTTTGATGCAGGAGCTAAATTTGAATAAATTTAGATGAAATAAACACCTATAGTTCGGATTTCATATAAATTTTTAGTCAAATTGTGATTTAGAGGGTTTAAACTAAGTTTGATTTTTTTGGATTTTGATGAGTTTTTTTGATGGAGGAGCTAAATTTGAATAAATTATGATGAAATAAACACCTATAGTTCGGATTTTATATAAATTTTTAGTCAACTTGTGATTTGGAGGTTTTAAACTAAATTTTATTTTTTTGGTTTTTAATGAGTTTTTTTGATGCAGGAGCTAAATTTGAATAAATTTAGATGAAATAAACACCTATAGTTCGGATTTTATATAAATTTTTGGTCAAATTGTGATTTGGAGGTTTTAAACTAAATTATATTTTTTTGGATTTTGATGAGTTTTTTTGATGCAGGAGCTAAATTTGAATAAATTTAGATGAAATAAACACCTATAGTTCGGATTTCATATAAATTTTTAGTCAAATTGTGATTTAGAGGGTTTAAACTAAGTTTGATTTTTTTGGATTTTGATGAGTTTTTTTGATGGAGGAGCTAAATTTGAATAAATTAAGATGAAATAAACACCTATAGTTCGGATTTTATATAAATTTTTAGTCAACTTGTGATTTGGAGGTTTTAAACTAAATTTTATTTTTTTTGGATTTTGATGAGTTTTTTTGATGCAGGAGCTAAATTTGAATAAATTTAGATGAAATAAACACCTATACTTCGGATTTTATATAAATTTTTAGTCAACTTGTGATTTGGAGGTTTTAAACTAAATTTTATTTTTTTGGATTTTGATGAGTTTTTTTGATGCAGGAGCTAAATTTGAATAAATTTAGATGAAATAAACACCTATAGTTCGGATTTTATATAAATTTTTAGTCAAATTGAGATTTGGAGGTTTTAAACTAAATTTTATTTTTTTGGATTTTGATGAGTTTTTTTGATGCAGGAGCTAAATTTGAATAAATTTAGATGAAATAAACACCTATAGTTCGGATTTCATATAAATTTTTAGTCAAATTGTGATTTAGAGGGTTTAAACTAAGTTTGATTTTTTTGGATTTTGATGAGTTTTTTTGATGGAGGAGCTAAATTTGAATAAATTATGATGAAATAAACACCTATAGTTCGGATTTTATATAAATTTTTAGTCAACTTGTGATTTGGAGGTTTTAAACTAAATTTTATTTTTTTGGTTTTTAATGAGTTTTTTTGATGCAGGAGCTAAATTTGAATAAATTTAGATGAAATAAACACCTATAGTTCGGATTTTATATAAATTTTTGGTCAAATTGTGATTTGGAGGTTTTAAACTAAATTTTATTTTTTTGGATTTTGATGAGTTTTTTTGATGCAGGAGCTAAATTTGAATAAATTTAGATGAAATAAACACCTATAGTTCGGATTTCATATAAATTTTTAGTCAAATTGTGATTTAGAGGGTTTAAACTAAGTTTGATTTTTTTGGATTTTGATGAGTTTTTTTGATGGAGGAGCTAAATTTGAATAAATTATGATGAAATAAACACCTATAGTTCGGATTTTATATAAATTTTTAGTCAACTTGTGATTTGGAGGTTTTAAACTAAATTTTATTTTTTTGGTTTTTAATGAGTTTTTTTGATGCAGGAGCTAAATTTGAATAAATTTAGATGAAATAAACACCTATAGTTCGGATTTTATATAAATTTTTGGTCAAATTGTGATTTGGAGGTTTTAAACTAAATTATATTTTTTTGGATTTTGATGAGTTTTTTTGATGCAGGAGCTAAATTTGAATAAATTTAGATGAAATAAACACCTATAGTTCGGATTTCATATAAATTTTTAGTCAAATTGTGATTTAGAGGGTTTAAACTAAGTTTGATTTTTTTGGATTTTGATGAGTTTTTTTGATGGAGGAGCTAAATTTGAATAAATTAAGATGAAATAAACACCTATAGTTCGGATTTTATATAAATTTTTAGTCAACTTGTGATTTGGAGGTTTTAAACTAAATTTTATTTTTTTTGGATTTTGATGAGTTTTTTTGATGCAGGAGCTAAATTTGAATAAATTTAGATGAAATAAACACCTATACTTCGGATTTTATATAAATTTTTAGTCAACTTGTGATTTGGAGGTTTTAAACTAAATTTTATTTTTTTGGATTTTGATGAGTTTTTTTGATGCAGGAGCTAAATTTGAATAAATTTAGATGAAATAAACACCTATAGTTCGGATTTCATATAAATTTTTAGTCAAATTGTGATTTAGAGGGTTTAAACTAAGTTTGATTTTTTTGGATTTTGATGAGTTTTTTGATGGAGGAGCTAAATTTGAATAAATTATGATGAAATAAACACCTATAGTTCGGATTTTATATAAATTTTTAGTCAAATTGTGATTTGGAGGTTTTAAACTAAATTTTATTTTTTTGGATTTTGATGAGTTTTTTTGATGCAGGAGCTAAATTTGAATAAATTTAGATGAAATAAACACCTATAGTTCGGATTTCATATAAATTTTTAGTCAAATTGTGATTTAGAGGGTTTAAACTAAGTTTGATTTTTTTGGATTTTGATGAGTTTTTTTGATGGAGGAGCTAAATTTGAATAAATTATGATGAAATAAACACCTATAGTTCGGATTTTATATAAATTTTTAGTCAACTTGTGATTTGGAGGTTTTAAACTAAATTTTATTTTTTTGGTTTTTAATGAGTTTTTTTGATGCAGGAGCTAAATTTGAATAAATTTAGATGAAATAAACACCTATAGTTCGGATTTTATATAAATTTTTGGTCAAATTGTGATTTGGAGGTTTTAAACTAAATTATATTTTTTTGGATTTTGATGAGTTTTTTTGATGCAGGAGCTAAATTTGAATAAATTTAGATGAAATAAACACCTATAGTTCGGATTTCATATAAATTTTTAGTCAAATTGTGATTTAGAGGGTTTAAACTAAGTTTGATTTTTTTGGATTTTGATGAGTTTTTTTGATGGAGGAGCTAAATTTGAATAAATTAAGATGAAATAAACACCTATAGTTCGGATTTTATATAAATTTTTAGTCAACTTGTGATTTGGAGGTTTTAAACTAAATTTTATTTTTTTTGGATTTTGATGAGTTTTTTTGATGCAGGAGCTAAATTTGAATAAATTTAGATGAAATAAACACCTATACTTCGGATTTTATATAAATTTTTAGTCAACTTGTGATTTGGAGGTTTTAAACTAAATTTTATTTTTTTGGATTTTGATGAGTTTTTTTGATGCAGGAGCTAAATTTGAATAAATTTAGATGAAATAAACACCTATAGTTCGGATTTTATATAAATTTTTAGTCAACTTGTGATTTGGAGGTTTTAAACTAAATTTTATTTTTTTTGGATTTTGATGAGTTTTTTTGATGCAGGAGCTAAATTTGAATAAATTTAGATGAAATAAACACCTATACTTCGGATTTTATATAAATTTTTAGTCAACTTGTGATTTGGAGGTTTTAAACTAAATTTTATTTTTTTGGATTTTGATGAGTTTTTTTGATGCAGGAGCTAAATTTGAATAAATTTAGATGAAATAAACACCTATAGTTCGGATTTTATATAAATTTTTAGTCAAATTGAGATTTGGAGGTTTTAAACTAAATTTTATTTTTTTGGATTTTGATGAGTTTTTTTGATGCAGGAGCTAAATTTGAATAAATTTAGATGAAATAAACACCTATAGTTCGGATTTCATATAAATTTTTAGTCAAATTGTGATTTAGAGGGTTTAAACTAAGTTTGATTTTTTTGGATTTTGATGAGTTTTTTTGATGGAGGAGCTAAATTTGAATAAATTATGATGAAATAAACACCTATAGTTCGGATTTTATATAAATTTTTAGTCAACTTGTGATTTGGAGGTTTTAAACTAAATTTTATTTTTTTGGTTTTTAATGAGTTTTTTTGATGCAGGAGCTAAATTTGAATAAATTTAGTGAAATAAACACCTATAGTTCGGATTTTATATAAATTTTTGGTCAAATTGTGATTTGGAGGTTTTAAACTAAATTTTATTTTTTTGGATTTTGATGAGTTTTTTTGATGCAGGAGCTAAATTTGAATAAATTTAGATGAAATAAACACCTATAGTTCGGATTTCATATAAATTTTTAGTCAAATTGTGATTTAGAGGGTTTAAACTAAGTTTGATTTTTTTGGATTTTGATGAGTTTTTTTGATGGAGGAGCTAAATTTGAATAAATTATGATGAAATAAATACCTATAGTTCGGATTTTATATAAATTTTTAGTCAACTTGTGATTTGGAGGTTTTAAACTAAATTTTATTTTTTTGGTTTTTAATGAGTTTTTTTGATGCAGGAGCTAAATTTGAATAAATTTAGATGAAATAAACACCTATAGTTCGGATTTTATATAAATTTTTATTCAAATTGTGATTTGGAGGTTTTAAAATAAATTATATTTTTTTGGATTTTGATGAGATTTTTTGATGCAGGAGCTAAATTTGAATAAATTTAGATGAAATAAACACCTATAGTTCGGATTTCATATAAATTTTTAGTCAAATTGTGATTTAGAGGGTTTAAACTAAGTTTGATTTTTTTGGATTTTGATGAGTTTTTTTGATGGAGGAGCTAAATTTGAATAAATTAAGATGAAATAAACACCTATAGTTCGGATTTTATATAAATTTTTAGTCAACTTGTGATTTGGAGGTTTTAAACTAAATTTTATTTTTTTTGGATTTTGATGAGTTTTTTTGATGCAGGAGCTAAATTTGAATAAATTTAGATGAAATAAACACCTATACTTCGGATTTTATATAAATTTTTAGTCAACTTGTGATTTGGAGGTTTTAAACTAAATTTTATTTTTTTGGATTTTGATGAGTTTTTTTTATGCAGGAGCTAAATTTGAATAAATTTAGATGAAATAAACACCTATAGTTCGGATTTTATATAAATTTTTAGTCAAATTGAGATTTGGAGGTTTTAAACTAAATTTTATTTTTTTGGATTTTGATGAGTTTTTTTGATGCAGGAGCTAAATGTGAATAAATTTAGATGAAATAAACACCTTTGGTTCGGATTTCATATAAATTTTTAGTCAAATTGAGATTTGGAGGTTTTAAACTAAATTTTATTTTTTTGGATTTTGATGAGTTTTTTTGATGCAGGAGCTAAATTTGAATAAATTTAGATGAAATAAACACCTATAGTTCGGATTTTATATAAATTTTTAGTCAAATTGTGATTTGGAGGTTTTAAACTAAATTTTATTTTTTTGGATTTTGATGAGTTTTTTTGATGGAGGAGCTAAATTTGAATAAATTTAGATGAAATAAACACCTATAGTTCGGATTTTATATAAACTTTGAGTCAAATTGAGATTTGGAGGTTTTAAACTAAATTTTATTTTTTTGGATTTTGATGAGTTTTTTTGATGCAGGAGCTAAATTTGAATAAATTTAGATGAAATAAACACCTATAGTTCGGATTTTATATAAATTTTTAGTCAAATTGTGATTTGGAGGTTTTAAACTAAATTTTATTTTTTTTGGATTTTGATGAGTTTTTTTGATGCAGGAGCTAAATTTGAATAAATTTAGATGAAATAAACACCTATAGTTCGGATTTCATATAAATTTTTAGTCAAATTGTGATTTAGAGGTTTTAAACTAAGTTTGATTTTTTTGGATTTTGATGAGTTTTTTTGATGGAGGAGCTAAATTTGAATAAATTAAGATGAAATAAACACCTATAGTTCGGATTTTATATAAACTTTGAGTCAAATTGAGATTTGGAGGTTTTAAACTAAATTTTATTTTTTTGGATTTTGATGAGTTTTTTTGATGCAGGAGCTAAATTTGAATAAATTTAGATGAAATAAACACCTGTAGTTCGGGTTTTATATAAATTTTTAGTCAACTTGTGATTTGGAGTTTTAAACTAAATTTTATTTTTTTGGATTTTGATGAGTTTTTTTTTGATGCAGGAGCTAAATTTGAATAAATTTAGATGAAATAAACACCTATAGTTCGGATTTCATATAAATTTTTAGTCAAATTGTGATTTAGAGGGTTTAAACTAAGTTTGATTTTTTTGGATTTTGATGAGTTTTTTTGATGGAGGAGCTAAATTTGAATAAATTATGATGAAATAAATACCTATAGTTCGGATTTTATATAAATTTTTAGTCAACTTGTGATTTGGAGGTTTTAAACTAAATTTTATTTTTTTGGTTTTTAATGAGTTTTTTTGATGCAGGAGCTAAATTTGAATAAATTTAGATGAAATAAACACCTATAGTTCGGATTTTATATAAATTTTTGGTCAAATTGTGATTTGGAGGTTTTAACCTAAATTATATTTTTTTGGATTTTGATGAGTTTTTTTTGATGCAGGAGCTAAATTTGAATAAATTTAGATGAAATAAACACCTATAGTTCGGATTTCATATAAATTTTTAGTCAAATTGTGATTTAGAGGGTTTAAACTAAGTTTGATTTTTTTGGATTTTGATGAGTTTTTTTGATGGAGGAGCTAAATTTGAATAAATTAAGATGAAATAAACACCTATAGTTCGGATTTTATATAAATTTTTAGTCAACTTGTGATTTGGAGGTTTTAAACTAAATTTTATTTTTTTTGGATTTTGATGAGTTTTTTTGATGCAGGAGCTAAATTTGAATAAATTTAGATGAAATAAACACCTATACTTCGGATTTTATATAAATTTTTAGTCAACTTGTGATTTGGAGGTTTTAAAACTAAATTTTATTTTTTTGGATTTTGATGAGTTTTTTTTATGCAGGAGCTAAATTTGAATAAATTTAGATGAAATAAACACCTATAGTTCGGATTTTATATAAATTTTTAGTCAAATTGAGATTTGGAGGTTTTAAACTAAATTTTATTTTTTTGGATTTTGATGAGTTTTTTTGATGCAGGAGCTAAATTTGAATAAATTTAGATGAAATAAACACCTTTGGTTCGGATTTCATATAAATTTTTAGTCAAATTGAGATTTGGAGGTTTTAAACTAAATTTTATTTTTTTGGATTTTGATGAGTTTTTTTGATGCAGGAGCTAAATTTGAATAAATTTAGATGAAATAAACACCTATAGTTCGGATTTTATATAAATTTTTAGTCAAATTGTGATTTGGAGGTTTTAAACTAAATTTATTTTTTTGGATTTTGATGAGTTTTTTTGATGGAGGAGCTAAATTTGAATAAATTTAGATGAAATAAACACCTATAGTTCGGATTTTATATAAATTTTTAGTCAAATTGTGATTTGGAGGTTTTAAACTAAATTTTATTTTTTTGGATTTTGATGAGTTTTTTTGATGCAGGAGCTAAATTTGGATAAATTTAGATGAAATAAACACCTATAGTTCGGATTTTATATAAATTTTTAGTCAAATTGTGATTTGGAGGTTTTAAACTAAATTTTATTTTTTTGGATTTTGATGAGTTTTTTTGATGCAGGAGCTAAATTTGAATAAATTTAGATGAAATAAACACCTATAGTTCGGATTTCATATAAATTTTTAGTCAAATTGTGATTTAGAGGGTTTAAACTAAGTTTGATTTTTTTGGATTTTGATGAGTTTTTTTGATGGAGGAGCTAAATTTGAATAAATTAAGATGAAATAAACACCTATAGTTCGGATTTTATATAAATTTTTAGTCAACTTGTGATTTGGAGGTTTTAAACTAAATTTTATTTTTTTGGATTTTGATGAGTTTTTTTGATGGAGGAGCTAAATTTGAATAAATTTAGATGAAATAAACACCTGTAGTTCGGGTTTTATATAAATTTTTAGTCAACTTGTGATTTGGAGGTTTTAAACTAAATTTTATTTTTTTGGATTTTGATGAGTTTTTTTTGATGCAGGAGCTAAATTTGAATAAATTTAGATAAAATAAACACCTATAGTTCGGATTTTATATAAACTTTGAGTCAAATTGAGATTTGGAGGTTTTAAACTAAATTTTATTTTTTTGGATTTTGATGAGTTTTTTTGATGCAGGAGCTAAATTTGAATAAATTTAGATGAAATAAACACCTATAGTTCGGATTTTATATAAATTTTTAGTCAAATTGTGATTTGGAGGTTTTAAACTAAATTTTATTTTTTTGGATTTTGATGAGTTTTTTTGATGCAGGAGCTAAATTTGAATAAATTTAGATGAAATAAACACCTATAGTTCGGATTTCATATAAATTTTTAGTCAAATTGTGATTTAGAGGTTTTAAACTAAGTTTGATTTTTTTGGATTTTGATGAGTTTTTTTGATGGAGGAGCTAAATTTGAATAAATTAAGATGAAATAAACACCTATAGTTCGGATTTTATATAAATTTTTAGTCAACTTGTGATTTGGAGGTTTTAAACTAAATTTTATTTTTTTGGATTTTGATGAGTTTTTTTGATGCAGGAGCTAAATTTGAATAAATTTAAATGAAATAAACACCTATAGTTCGGATTTTATATAAATTTTTAGTCAAATTGAGATTTGGAGGTTTTAAACTAAATTTTATTTTTTTGGATTTTGATGAGTTTTTTTGATGCAGGAGCTAAATTTGAATAAATTTAGATGAAATAAACACCTATAGTTCGGATTTCATATAAATTTTTAGTCAAATTGTGATTTAGAGGGTTTAAACTAAGTTTGATTTTTTTGGATTTTGATGAGTTTTTTTGATGCAGGAGCTAAATTTGAATAAATTTAGATGAAATAAACACCTATAGTTCGGATTTCATATAAATTTTTAGTCAAATTGTGATTTAGAGGGTTTAAACTAAGTTTGATTTTTTTGGATTTTGATGAGTTTTTTTGATGGAGGAGCTAAATTTGAATAAATTTAGATGAAATAAACACCTATAGTTCGGATTTCATATAAATTTTTAGTCAAATTGTGATTTAGAGGGTTTAAACTAAGTTTGATTTTTTTGGATTTTGATGAGTTTTTTTGATGGAGGAGCTAAATTTGAATAAATTATGATGAAATAAACACCTATAGTTCGGATTTTATATAAATTTTTAGTCAACTTGTGATTTGGAGGTTTTAAACTAAATTTTATTTTTTTGGTTTTTAATGAGTTTTTTTGATGCAGGAGCTAAATTTGAATAAATTTAGATGAAATAAACACCTATAGTTCGGATTTTATATAAATTTTTGGTCAAATTGTGATTTGGAGGTTTTAAACTAAATTTTATTTTTTTGGATTTTGATGAGTTTTTTTGATGCAGGAGCTAAATTTGAATAAATTTAGATGAAATAAACACCTATAGTTCGGATTTCATATAAATTTTTAGTCAAATTGTGATTTAGAGGGTTTAAACTAAGTTTGATTTTTTTGGATTTTGATGAGTTTTTTTGATGGAGGAGCTAAATTTGAATAAATTATGATGAAATAAATACCTATAGTTCGGATTTTATATAAATTTTTAGTCAACTTGTGATTTGGAGGTTTTAAACTAAATTTTATTTTTTTGGTTTTTAATGAGTTTTTTTGATGCAGGAGCGAAATTTGAATAAATTTAGATGAAATAAACACCTATAGTTCGGATTTTATATAAATTTTTGGTCAAATTGTGATTTGGAGGTTTTAAACTAAATTATATTTTTTTGGATTTTGATGAGTTTTTTTGATGCAGGAGCTAAATTTGAATAAATTTAGATGAAATAAACACCTATAGTTCGGATTTCATATAAATTTTTAGTCAAATTGTGATTTAGAGGGTTTAAACTAAGTTTGATTTTTTTGGATTTTGATGAGTTTTTTTGATGGAGGAGCTAAATTTGAATAAATTAAGATGAAATAAACACCTATAGTTCGGATTTTATATAAATTTTTAGTCAACTTGTGATTTGGAGGTTTTAAACTAAATTTTATTTTTTTTGGATTTTGATGAGTTTTTTTGATGCAGGAGCTAAATTTGAATAAATTTAGATGAAATAAACACCTATACTTCGGATTTTATATAAATTTTTAGTCAACTTGTGATTTGGAGGTTTTAAACTAAATTTTATTTTTTTGGATTTTGATGAGTTTTTTTTATGCAGGAGCTAAATTTGAATAAATTTAGATGAAATAAACACCTATAGTTCGGATTTTATATAAATTTTTAGTCAAATTGAGATTTGGAGGTTTTAAACTAAATTTTATTTTTTTGGATTTTGATGAGTTTTTTTGATGCAGGAGCTAAATTTGAATAAATTTAGATGAAATAAACACCTTTGGTTCGGATTTCATATAAATTTTTAGTCAAATTGAGATTTGGAGGTTTTAAACTAAATTTTATTTTTTTGGATTTTGATGAGTTTTTTTGATGCAGGAGCTAAATTTGAATAAATTTAGATGAAATAAACACCTATAGTTCGGATTTTATATAAATTTTTAGTCAAATTGTGATTTGGAGGTTTTAAACTAAATTTTATTTTTTTGGATTTTGATGAGTTTTTTTGATGGAGGAGCTAATTTGAATAAATTTAGATGAAATAAACACCTATAGTTCGGATTTTATATAAATTTTTAGTCAAATTGTGATTTGGAGGTTTTAAACTAAATTTTATTTTTTGGATTTTGATGAGTTTTTTTTGATGCAGGAGCTAAATTTGGATAAATTTAGATGAAATAAACACCTATAGTTCGGATTTTATATAAATTTTTAGTCAAATTGTGATTTGGAGGTTTTAAACTAAATTTTATTTTTTGGATTTTGATGAGTTTTTTTGATGCAGGAGCTAAATTTGAATAAATTTAGATGAAATAAACACCTATAGTTCGGATTTCATATAAATTTTTAGTCAAATTGTGATTTAGAGGGTTTAAACTAAGTTTGATTTTTTTGGATTTTGATGAGTTTTTTTGATGGAGGAGCTAAATTTGAATAAATTAAGATGAAATAAACACCTATAGTTCGGATTTTATATAAATTTTTAGTCAACTTGTGATTTGGAGGTTTTAAACTAAATTTTATTTTTTTGGATTTTGATGAGTTTTTTTGATGGAGGAGCTAAATTTGAATAAATTTAGATGAAATAAACACCTGTAGTTCGGGTTTTATATAAATTTTTAGTCAACTTGTGATTTGGAGGTTTTAAACTAAATTTTATTTTTTTGGATTTTGATGAGTTTTTTTGATGCAGGAGCTAAATTTGAATAAATTTAGATGAAATAAACACCTATAGTTCGGATTTTATATAAACTTTGAGTCAAATTGAGATTTGGAGGTTTTAAACTAAATTTTATTTTTTTGGATTTTGATGAGTTTTTTTGATGCAGGAGCTAAATTTGAATAAATTTAGATGAAATAAACACCTATAGTTCGGATTTTATATAAATTTTTAGTCAAATTGTGATTTGGAGGTTTTAAACTAAATTTTATTTTTTTGGATTTTGATGAGTTTTTTTGATGCAGGAGCTAAATTTGAATAAATTTAGATGAAATAAACACCTATAGTTCGGATTTCATATAAATTTTTAGTCAAATTGTGATTTAGAGGTTTTAAACTAAGTTTGATTTTTTTGGATTTTGATGAGTTTTTTTGATGGAGGAGCTAAATTTGAATAAATTAAGATGAAATAAACACCTATAGTTCGGATTTTATATAAATTTTTAGTCAACTTGTGATTTGGAGGTTTTAAACTAAATTTTATTTTTTTGGATTTTGATGAGTTTTTTTGATGCAGGAGCTAAATTTGAATAAATTTAAATGAAATAAACACCTATAGTTCGGATTTTATATAAATTTTTAGTCAAATTGAGATTTGGAGGTTTTAAACTAAATTTTATTTTTTTTGGATTTTGATGAGTTTTTTTGATGCAGGAGCTAAATTTGAATAAATTTAGATGAAATAAACACCTATCGTTCGGATTTTATATAAATTTTTAGTCAAATTGTGATTTGGAAGTTTTAAACTAAATTTTATTTTTTTGGATTTTGATGAGTTTTTTTGATGGAGGAGCTAAATTGGAATAAATTTAGATGAAATAAACACCTATAGTTCGGATTTTATATAAATTTTTAGTCAAATTGTGATTTGGAGGTTTTAAACTAAATTTTATTTTTTTGGATTTTGATGAGTTTTTTTGATGCAGGAGCTAAATTTGAATAAATTTAGATGAAATAAACACCTATAGTTCGGATTTCATATAAATTTTTAGTCAAATTGTGATTTAGAGGGTTTAAACTAAGTTTGATTTTTTTGGATTTTGATGAGTTTTTTTGATGGAGGAGCTAAATTTGAATAAATTATGATGAAATAAACACCTATAGTTCGGATTTTATATAAATTTTTAGTCAACTTGTGATTTGGAGGTTTTAAACTAAATTTTATTTTTTTGGTTTTTAATGAGTTTTTTTGATGCAGGAGCTAAATTTGAATAAATTTAGATGAAATAAACACCTATAGTTCGGATTTTATATAAATTTTTGGTCAAATTGTGATTTGGAGGTTTTAAACTAAATTTTATTTTTTTGGATTTTGATGAGTTTTTTTGATGCAGGAGCTAAATTTGAATAAATTTAGATGAAATAAACACCTATAGTTCGGATTTCATATAAATTTTTAGTCAAATTGTGATTTAGAGGGTTTAAACTAAGTTTGATTTTTTTGGATTTTGATGAGTTTTTTTGATGGAGGAGCTAAATTTGAATAAATTAAGATGAAATAAACACCTATAGTTCGGATTTTATATAAATTTTTAGTCAACTTGTGATTTGGAGGTTTTAAACTAAATTTTATTTTTTTTGGATTTTGATGAGTTTTTTTGATGCAGGAGCTAAATTTGAATAAATTTAGATGAAATAAACACCTATACTTCGGATTTTATATAAATTTTTAGTCAAATTGTGATTTGGAGGTTTTAAACTAAATTTTATTTTTTTGGATTTTGATGAGTTTTTTTTATGCAGGAGCTAAATTTGAATAAATTTAGATGAAATAAACACCTATAGTTCGGATTTTATATAAATTTTTAGTCAAATTGAGATTTGGAGGTTTTAAACTAAATTTTATTTTTTTTGGATTTTGATGAGTTTTTTTGATGCAGGAGCTAAATTTGAATAAATTTAGATGAAATAAACACCTTTG
>CAKMYJ010000178.1:0-55797 GCA_929113495.1 Andrena minutula
CTCATCAAAATCCAAAAAAATAAAATTTAGTTTAAAACCTCCAAATCACAAGTTGACTAAAAATTTATATAAAATCCGAACTACAGGTGTTTATTTCATCTTAATTTATTCAAATTTAGCTCCTCCATCAAAAAAACTCATCAAAATCCAAAAAAAATCCAACTTAGTTTAAACCCTCTAAATCACAATTTGACTAAAAATTTATATGAAATCCGAACTATAGGTGTTTTATTTCATCTAAATTTATTCAAATTTAGCTCCTGCATCAAAAAAACTCATCAAAATCCAAAAAAATAAAATTTAGTTTAAAACCTCCAAATCTCAATTTGACTAAAAATTTATATAAAATCCGAACTATAGGTGTTTATTTCATTTAAATTTATTCAAATTTAGCTCCTGCATCAAAAAAACTCATCAAAATCCAAAAAAATAAAATTTAGTTTAAAACCTCCAAATCACAAGTTGACTAAAAATTTATATAAAATCCGAACTATAGGTGTTTATTTCATCTTAATTTATTCAAATTTAGCTCCTCCATCAAAAAAAACTCATCAAAGTCCAAAAAAATCAAACTTAGTTTAAACCCTCTAAATCACAATTTGACTAAAAATTTATATGAAATCGAACTATAGGTGTTTATTTCATCTAAATTTATTCAAATTTAGCTCCTGCATCAAAAAAACTCATCAAAATCCAAAAAAATAAAATTTAGTTTAAAACCTCCAAATCACAATTTGACTAAAAATTTATATAAAATCCGAAACTATAGGTGTTTATTTCATCTAAATTTATTCAAATTTAGCTCCTGCATCAAAAAAACTCATCAAAATCCAAAAAAATAAAATTTAGTTTAAAAACCTCCAAATCTCAATTTGACTCAAAATTTATATAAAATCCGAACTATAGGTGTTTATTTCATCTAAATTTATTCAAATTTAGCTCCTGCATCAAAAAAACTCATCAAAATCGAAAAAAAATAAAATTTAAGTTTAAAACCTCCAAATCACAAGTTGACTAAAAATTTATATAAAAATCCGAACTACAGGTGTTTATTTTCATCTTAATTTATTCAAATTTAGCTCCTCCATCAAAAAAACTCATCAAAATCCAAAAAAATCAAACTTAGTTTAAACCCTCTAAATCACAATTTGACTAAAATTTATATGAAATCCGAACTATAGGTGTTTATTTCATCTAAATTTATTCAAATTTAGCTCCTGCATCAAAAAAACTCATCAAAATCCAAAAAAAATTAAATTTAGTTTAAAACCTCCAAATCATAAGTTGACTAAAAAATTTATATAAAATCCGAACTATAGGTGTTTATTTCATCTTAATTTATTCAAATTTAGCTCCTCCATCAAAAAAAACTCATCAAAATCCAAAAAAATAAAATTTAGTTTAAAACCTCCAAATCACAACTTGACTAAAAAATTTATATAAAATCCGAACTATAGGTGTTTATTTCATCTTAATTTATTCAAATTTAGCTCCTCCATCAAAAAACTCATCAAAATCCAAAAAAATCAAACTTAGTTTAAACCCTCTAAATCACAATTTGACTAAAAATTTATATGAAATCCGAACTATAGGTGTTTATTTCATCTAAATTTATTCAAATTTAGCTCCTGCATCAAAAAAAACTCATCAAAATCCAAAAAAATAAAATTTAGTTTTAAAACCTCCAAATCTCAATTTGACTAAAAATTTATATAAAATCCGAACTATAGGTGTTTATTTCATCTTAATTTATTCAAATTTAGCTGCTCCATCAAAAAAACTCATCAAAATCCAAAAAAATCAAACTTAGTTTAAACCCTCTAAATCACAATTTGACTAAAAATTTATATGAAATCCGAACTATAGGTGTTTAATTTCATCTAAATTTATTCAAATTTAGCTCCTGCATCAAAAAAACTCATCAAAATCCAAAAAAATAAAATTTAGTTTAAAACCTCCAAATCACAATTTGACTAAAAATTTATATAAAATCCGAACTATAGGTGTTTATTTCATCTAAATTTATTCAAATTTAGCTCCTCCATCAAAAAAAACTCATCAAAATCCAAAAAAATAAATTTTAGTTTAAAACCTCCAAATCAAAATTTGACTAAAAATTTATATAAAATCCGAACGATAGGTGTTTTATTTCATCTAAATTTATTCAAATTTAGCTCCTGCATCAAAAAAACTCATCAAAATCCAAAAAAATAAAATTTAGTTTAAAACCTCCAAATCTCAATTTGACTAAAAATTTATATAAAATCCGAACTATAGGTGTTTATTTCATCTAAATTTTTTCAAATTTAGCTCCTGCATCAAAAAACTCATCAAAATCCAAAAAAATAAAATTTAGTTTAAAACCTCCAAATCACAAGTTGACTAAAAATTTATATAAAATCCGAACTATAGGTGTTTATTTCATCTTAATTTATTCAAATTTAGCTCCTCCATCAAAAAAAACTCTTCAAAATCCAAAAAAATCAAACTTAGTTTAAACCCCCTAAATCACAATTTGACTAAAAAATTTATATAAAATCCGAACTATAGGTGTTTATTTCATCTAAATTTATTCAAATTTAGCTCCTGCATCAAAAAAACTCATCAAAATCCAAAAAAATAAAATTTAGTTTAAAACCTCCATATCACAATTTGACTAAAAATTTATATAAAATCCGAACTATAGGTGTTTATTTCATCTAAATTTATTCAAATTTAGCTCCTGCACTGCAAAAAAAACTCATCAAAATCCAAAAAAATAAAATTTAGTTTAAAACCTCCAAATCACAAGTTGACTAAAAATTTATATAAAATCCGAACTATAGGTGTTTAATTTCATCTTAATTTATTCAAAATTTAGCTCCTCCATCAAAAAAACTCATCAAAATCCAAAAAAATCAAACTTAGTTTAAACCCTCTAAATCACAATTTGACTAAAAATTTATATGAAATCCGAACTATAGGTGTTTATTTCATCTAAATTTATTCAAATTTAGCTCCTGCATCAAAAAAAACTCATCAAAATCCAAAAAAATAAAATTTAGTTTAAAACCTCCAAATCACAATTTGACTAAAAATTTATATAAAATCCGAACTATAGGTGTTTATTTCATCTAAATTTATTCAAATTTAGCTCCTGCATCAAAAAAACTCATCAAATCCAAAAAAATAAAATTTAGTTTAAAACCTCCAAATCACAAGTTGACTAAAAATTTATATAAAATCCGAACTATAGGTGTTTATTTCATCATAATTTATTCAAATTTAGCTCCTCCATCAAAAAAAACTCATCAAAATCCAAAAAAATCAAACTTAGTTTAACCCTCTAAATCACAATTTGACTAAAAATTTATATGAAATCCGAACCAAAGGTGTTTATTTCATCTAAATTTATTCAAATTTAGCTCCTGCATCAAAAAAACTCATCAAAATCCAAAAAAATTAAATTTAGTTTAAAACCTCCAAATCACAAGTTGACTAAAAATTTATATAAAATCCGAACTATAGGTGTTTATTTCATCTAAATTTATTCAAATTTAGCTCCTGCATCAAAAAAAACTCATCAAAATCCAAAAAAAATAAAATTTAGTTTAAAACCTCCAAATCACAAGTTGACTAAAAATTTATATAAAATCCGAACTATAGGTGTTTATTTCATCTAAATTTATTCAAATTTAGCTCCTCCATCAAAAAAACTCATCAAAATCCAAAAAAATAAAATTTAGTTTAAAACCTCCAAATCACAATTTGACTAAAAATTTATATAAAATCCGAACGATAGGTGTTTATTTCATCTAAATTTATTCAAATTTAGCTCCTGCATCAGAAAAACTCATCAAAATCCAAAAAAATAAAATTTAGTTTAAAACCTCCAAATCACAAGTTGACTAAAAAATTTATATAAAATCCGAACTACAGGTGTTTATTTCATCTTAATTTATTCAAATTTAGCTCCTCCATCAAAAAAACTCATTCAAAATCCAAAAAAATCAAACTTAGTTTAAACCCTCTAAATCACAATTTGACTAAAAATTTTATATAAAATCCGAACTATAGGTGTTTATTTCATCTTAATTTATTCAAATTTAGCTCCTCCATCAAAAAAACTCATCAAAATCCAAAAAAATAAAATTTAGTTTAAAACCTCCAAATCACAAGTTGACTAAAAATTTATATAAAATCCGAACTATAGGTGTTTATTTCATCTTAATTTATTCAAATTTAGCTCCTCCATCAAAAAAACTCATCAAAATCCAAAAAAAATCAAACTTAGTTTAAACCCTCTAAATCACAATTTGACTAAAAATTTATATGAAATCCGAACTATAGGTGTTTATTTCATCTAAATTTATTCAAATTTAGCTCCTGCATCAAAAAAAACTCATCAAAATCCAAAAAATAAAATTTAGTTTAAAACCTCCAAATCTCAATTTGGACTAAAAATTTATATAAAATCCGAAACTATAGGTGTTTATTTCATCTAAATTTATTCAAATTTAGCTCCTGCATCAAAAAAACTCATCAAAATCCAAAAAAATAAAATTTAGTTTAAAACCTCCAAATCACAATTTGACTAAAAATTTATATAAAATCCGAACTATAGGTGTTTATTTCATCTAAATTTATTCAAATTTAGCTCCTCCATCAAAAAAAACTCATCAAAATCCAAAAAAATAAAATTTAGTTTAAAACCTCCAAATCACAATTTGACTAAAAATTTATATAAAATCCGAACTATAGGTGTTTATTTCATCTAAATTTATTCAAATTTAGCTCCTGCATCAAAAAAACTCATCAAAATCCAAAAAAATAAAATTTAGTTTAAAACCTCCAAAATCACAAGTTGACTAAAAATTTATATAAAATCCGAACTACAGGTGTTTATTTCATCTTAATTTATTCAAATTTAGCTCCTCCATCAAAAAAAACTCATCAAAATCCAAAAAAATCAAACTTAGTTTAAACCCTCTAAATCACAATTTGACTAAAAATTTATATGAAATCCGAACCAAAGGTGTTTATTTCATCTAAATTTATTCAAATTTAGCTCCTGCATCAAAAAAACTCATCAAAATCCAAAAAAATAAAATTTAGTTTAAAACCTCCAAATCACAAGTTGACTAAAAATTTATATAAAATCCGAACTATAGGTGTTTATTTCATTTAAATTTATTCAAATTTAGCTCCTGCATCAAAAAAACTCATCAAAATCCAAAAAAATAAAATTTAGTTTAAAACCTCCAAATCACAAGTTGACTAAAAATTTATATAAAATCCGAACTATAGGTGTTTATTTCATCTAAATTTATTCAAATTTAGCTCCTCCATCAAAAAAACTCATCAAAATCCAAAAAAATAAAATTTAGTTTAAAACCTCCAAATCACAATTTGACTAAAAATTTATATAAAATCCGAACGATAGGTGTTTATTTCATCTAAATTTATTCAAATTTAGCTCCTGCATCAAAAAAACTCATCAAAATCCAAAAAAATAAAATTTAGTTTAAAACCTCCAAATCACAAGTTGACTAAAAATTTATATAAAATCCGAACTACAGGTGTTTATTTCATCTTAATTTATTCAAATTTAGCTCCTCCATCAAAAAAACTCATCAAAATCCAAAAAAATCAAACTTAGTTTAAACCCTCTAAATCACAAGTTGACTAAAAATTTATATAAAATCCGAACTATAGGTGTTTATTTCATCTTAATTTATTCAAATTTAGCTCCTCCATCAAAAAAACTCATCAAAATCCAAAAAAATAAAATTTAGTTTAAAACCTCCAAATCACAAGTTGACTAAAAATTTATATAAAATCCGAACTATAGGTGTTTATTTCATCTTAATTTATTCAAATTTAGCTCCTCCATCAAAAAAACTCATCAAAATCCAAAAAAATCAAACTTAGTTTAAACCCTCTAAATCACAATTTGACTAAAAATTTATATGAAATCCGAACTATAGGTGTTTATTTCATCTAAATTTATTCAAATTTAGCTCCTGCATCAAAAAAACTCATCAAAATCCAAAAAAATAAAATTTAGTTTAAAACCTCCAAATCTCAATTTGACTAAAAATTTATATAAAATCCGAACTATAGGTGTTTATTTCATCTAAATTTATTCAAATTTAGCTCCTGCATCAAAAAAACTCATCAAAATCCAAAAAAATAAAATTTAGTTTAAAACCTCCAAATCACAATTTGACTAAAAATTTATTTAAATCCGAACTATAGGTGTTTATTTCATCTAAATTTATTCAAATTTAGCTCCTCCATCAAAAAAACTCATCAAAATCCAAAAAAATAAAATTTAGTTTAAAACCTCCAAATCACAATTTGACTAAAAATTTATATAAAATCCGAACTATAGGTGTTTATTTCATCTAAATTTATTCAAATTTAGCTCCTGCATCAAAAAAACTCATCAAAATCCAAAAAAATAAAATTTAGTTTAAAACTTCCAAATCACAAGTTGACTAAAAATTTATATAAAATCCGAACTACAGGTGTTTATTTCATCTTAATTTATTCAAATTTAGCTCCTCCATCAAAAAAACTCATCAAAATCCAAAAAAATCAAACTTAGTTTAAACCCTCTAAATCACAATTTGACTAAAAATTTATATGAAATCCGAACTATAGGTGTTTATTTCATCTAAATTTATTCAAATTTAGCTCCTGCATCAAAAAAACTCATCAAAATCCAAAAAAATAAAATTTAGTTTAAAACCTCCAAATCACAAGTTGACTAAAAATTTATATAAAATCCGAACTATAGGTGTTTATTTCATCTTAATTTATTCAAATTTAGCTCCTCCATCAAAAAAACTCATCAAAATCCAAAAAAATAAAATTTAGTTTAAAACCTCCAAATCACAAGTTGACTAAAAATTTATATAAAATCCGAACTATAGGTGTTTATTTCATCTTAATTTATTCAAATTTAGCTCCTCCATCAAAAAAACTCATCAAAATCCAAAAAAATCAAACTTAGTTTAAACCCTCTAAATCACAATTTGACTAAAAATTTATATGAAATCCGAACTATAAGTGTTTATTTCATCTAAATTTATTCAAATTTAGCTCCTGCATCAAAAAAACTCATCAAAATCCAAAAAAATAAAATTTAGTTTAAAACCTCCAAATCACAATTTGACTAAAAATTTATATAAAATCCGAACTATAGGTGTTTATTTCATCTAAATTTATTCAAATTTAGCTCCTCCATCAAAAAAACTCATCAAAATCCAAAAAAATAAAATTTAGTTTAAAACCTCCAAATCACAATTTGACTAAAAATTTATATAAAATCCGAACGATAGGTGTTTATTTCATCTAAATTTATTCAAATTTAGCTCCTGCATCAAAAAAACTCATTAAAAACCAAAAAAATAAAATTTAGTTTAAAACCTCCAAATCACAAGTTGACTAAAAATTTATATAAAATCCGAACTATAGGTGTTTATTTCATCTTAATTTATTCAAATTTAGCTCCTCCATCAAAAAAACTCATCAAAATCCAAAAAAATAAAATTTAGTTTAAAACCTCCAAATCACAAGTTGACTAAAAATGTATATAAAATCCGAACTATAGGTGTTTATTTCATCTTAATTTATTCAAATTTAGCTCCTCCATCAAAAAAACTCATCAAAATCCAAAAAAATCAAACTTAGTTTAAACCCTCTAAATCACAATTTGACTAAAAATTTATATGAAATCCGAACTATAGGTGTTTATTTCATCTAAATTTATTCAAATTTAGCTCCTGCATCAAAAAAACTCATCAAAATCCAAAAAAATAAAATTTAGTTTAAAACCTCCAAATCACAATTTGACTAAAAATTTATATAAAATCCGAACTATAGGTGTTTATTTCATCTAAATTTATTCAAATTTAGCTCCTGCATCAAAAAAACTCATCAAAATCCAAAAAAATAAAATTTAGTTTAAAACCTCCAAATCACAATTTGACTAAAAATTTATATAAAATCCGAACTATAGGTGTTTATTTCATCTAAATTTATTCAAATTTAGCTCCTCCATCATAAAAACTCATCAAAATCCAAAAAAATAAAATTTAGTTTAAAACCTCCAAATCACAATTTGACTAAAAATTTATATAAAATCCGAACTATAAGTGTTTATTTCATCTAAATTTATTCAAATTTAGCTCCTGCATCAAAAAAACTCATCAAAATCCAAAAAAATAAAATTTAGTTTAAAACCTCCAAATCTCAATTTGACTAAAAATTTATATAAAATCCGAACTATAGGTGTTTATTTCATTTAAATTTATTCAAATTTAGCTCCTGCATCAAAAAAACTCATCAAAATCCAAAAAAATAAAATTTAGTTTAAAACCTCCAAATCACAAGTTGACTAAAAATTTATATAAAATCCGAACTATAGGTGTTTATTTCATCTTAATTTATTCAAATTTAGCTCCTCCATCAAAAAAACTCATCAAAATCCAAAAAAATCAAACTTAGTTTAAACCCTCTAAATCACAATTTGACTAAAAATTTATATGAAATCCGAACTATAGGTGTTTATTTCATCTAAATTTATTCAAATTTAGCTCCTGCATCAAAAAAACTCATCAAAATCCAAAAAAATAAAATTTAGTTTAAAACCTCCAAATCTCAATTTGACTAAAAATTTATATAAAATCCGAACTATAGGTGTTTATTTCATCTAAATTTATTCAAATTTAGCTCCTGCATCAAAAAAACTCATCAAAATCCAAAAAAATAAAATTTAGTTTAAAACCTCCAAATCACAAGTTGACTAAAAATTTATATAAAATCCGAACTATAGGTGTTTATTTCATCTAAATTTATTCAAATTTAGCTCCTGCATCAAAAAAACTCATCAAAATCCAAAAAAATAAAATTTAGTTTAAAACCTCCAAATCACAAGTTGACTAAAAATTTATATAAAATCCGAACTACAGGTGTTTATTTCATCTTAATTTATTCAAATTTAGCTCCTCCATCAAAAAAACTCATCAAAATCCAAAAAAATCAAACTTAGTTTAAACCCTCTAAATCACAATTTGACTAAAAATTTATATGAAATCCGAACTATAGGTGTTTATTTCATCTAAATTTATTCAAATTTAGCTCCTGCATCAAAAAAACTCATCAAAATCCAAAAAAATAAAATTTAGTTTAAAACCTCCAAATCACAAGTTGACTAAAAATTTATATAAAATCCGAACTATAGGTGTTTATTTCATCTTAATTTATTCAAATTTAGCACCTCCCTCAAAAAAACTCATCAAAATCCAAAAAAATAAAATTTAGTTTAAAACCTCCAAATCACAAGTTGACTAAAAATTTATATAAAATCCGAACTATAGGTGTTTATTTCATCTTAATTTATTCAAATTTAGCTCCTCCATCAAAAAAACTCATCAAAATCCAAAAAAATCAAACTTAGTTTAAACCCTCTAAATCACAATGTGACTAAAAATTTATATGAAATCCGAACCAAAGGTGTTTATTTCATCTAAATTTATTCAAATTTAGCTCCTGCATCAAAAAAACTCATCAAAATCCAAAAAAATAAAATTTAGTTTAAAACCTCCAAATCACAAGTTGACTAAAAATTTATATAAAATCCGAACTATAGGTGTTTATTTCATTTAAATTTATTCAAATTTAGCTCCTGCATCAAAAAAACTCATCAAAATCCAAAAAAATAAAATTTAGTTTAAAACCTCCAAATCACAAGTTGACTAAAAATTTATATAAAATCCGAACTATAGGTGTTTATTTCATCTAAATTTATTCAAATTTAGCTCCTCCATCAAAAAAACTCATCAAAATCCAAAAAAATAAAATTTAGTTTAAAACCTCCAAATCACAATTTGACTAAAAATTTATATAAAATCCGAACTATAGGTGTTTATTTCATCTTAATTTATTCAAATTTAGCTCCTCCATCAAAAAAAACTCATCAAAATCCAAAAAAATCAAACTTAGTTTAAACCCTCTAAATCACAATTTGACTAAAAATTTATATGAAATCCGAACTATAGGTGTTTATTTCATCTAAATTTATTCAAATTTAGCTCCTGCATCAAAAAAACTCATCAAAATCCAAAAAAATAAAATTTAGTTTAAAACCTCCAAATCACAATTTGACTAAAAATTTATATAAAATCCGAACTATAGGTGTTTATTTCATCTAAATTTATTCAAATTTAGCTCCTGCATCAAAAAAACTCATCAAAATCCAAAAAAATAAAATTTAGTTTAAAACCTCCAAATCACAATTTGGACTAAAAATTTATATAAAATCCGAACTATAGGTGTTTATTTCATCTAAATTTATTCAAATTTAGCTCCTCCATCATAAAAACTCATCAAAATCCAAAAAAAATCAAAATTTAGTTTAAAACCTCCAAATCACAATTTGACTAAAAATTTATATAAAATCCGAACTATAAGTGTTTAATTTCATCTAAATTTATTCAAATTTAGCTCCTGCATCAAAAAAAACTCATCAAAATCCAAAAAAATAAAATTTAGTTTAAAACCTCCAAATCTCAATTTGACTAAAAATTTATATAAAATCCGAACTATAGGTGTTTATTTCATTTAAATTTATTCAAATTTAGCTCCTGCATCAAAAAAAACCTCATCAAAATCCCAAAAAAATAAAATTTAGTTTAAACCTCCAAATCACAAGTTGACTAAAAATTTATATAAAATCCGAACTATAGGTGTTTATTTCATCTTATAATTTATTCAAATTTAGCTCCTCCATCATAAAAACTCATCAAAATCCAAAAAATAAACTTTAGTTTAAAACCTCCAAATCACAATTTGACTAAAAATTTATATAAAATCCGAACTATAGGTGTTTATTTCATCTAAATTTATTCAAATTTAGCTCCTGCATCAAAAAAACTCATCAAAATCCAAAAAAATAAAATTTAGTTTAAAACCTCCAAATCTCAATTTGACTAAAAATTTATATAAAATCCGAACTATAGGTGTTTATTTCATTTAAATTTATTCAAATTTAGCTCCTGCATCAAAAAAACTCATCAAAATCCAAAAAAATAAAATTTAGTTTAAAACCTCCAAATCACAAGTTGACTAAAAATTTATATAAAATCCGAACTATAGGTGTTTATTTCATCTTAATTTATTCAAATTTAGCTCCTCCAACATAAAAACTCATCAAAATCCAAAAAAATAAAATTTAGTTTAAAACCTCCAAATCACAATTTGACTAAAAATTTATATAAAATCCGAACTATAAGTGTTTATTTCATCTAAATTTATTCAAATTTAGCTCCTGCATCAAAAACACTCATCAAAATCCAAAAAAATAAAATTTAGTTTAAAACCTCCAAATCTCAATTTGACTAAAAATTTATATAAAATCCGAACTATAGGTGTTTATTTCATTTAAATTTATTCAAATTTAGCTCCTGCATCAAAAAAACTCATTAAAAACCAAAAAAATAAAATTTAGTTTAAAACCTCCAAATCACAAGTTGACTAAAAATTTATATAAAATCCGAACTATAGGTGTTTATTTCATCTAAATTTATTCAAATTTAGCTCCTGCATCAAAAAAACTCATCAAAATCCAAAAAAATAAAATTTAGTTTAAAACCTCCAAATCACAAGTTGACTAAAAATTTATATAAAATCCGAACTACAGGTGTTTATTTCATCTTAATTTATTCAAATTTAGCTCCTCCATCAAAAAAACTCATCAAAATCCAAAAAAATCAAACTTAGTTTAAACCCTCTAAATCACAATTTGACTAAAAATTTATATGAAATCCGAACTATAGGTGTTTATTTCATCTAAATTTATTCAAATTTAGCTCCTGCATCAAAAAAACTCATCAAAATCCAAAAAAATAAAATTTAGTTTAAAACCTCCAAATCTCAATTTGACTAAAAATTTATATAAAATCCGAACTATAGGTGTTTATTTCATCTAAATTTATTCAAATTTAGCTCCTGCATCAAAAAAACTCATCAAAATCCAAAAAAATAAAATTTAGTTTAAAACCTCCAAATCACAATTTGACTAAAAATTTATATAAAATCCGAACTATAGGTGTTTATTTCATCTAAATTTATTCAAATTTAGCTCCTCCATCAAAAAAACTCATCAAAATCCAAAAAAATAAAATTTAGTTTAAAACCTCCAAATCACAATTTGACTAAAAATTTATATAAAATCCGAACTATAGGTGTTTATTTCATCTAAATTTATTCAAATTTAGCTCCTGCATCAAAAAAACTCATCAAAATCCAAAAAAATAAAATTTAGTTTAAAACCTCCAAATCACAAGTTGACTAAAAATTTATATAAAATCCGAACTACAGGTGTTTATTTCATCTTAATTTATTCAAATTTAGCTCCTCCATCAAAAAAACTCATCAAAATCCAAAAAAATAAAATTTAGTTTAAAACCTCCAAATCACAAGTTGACTAAAAATTTATATAAAATCCGAACTATAGGTGTTTATTTCATCTTAATTTATTCAAATTTAGCTCCTCCATCAAAAAAACTCATCAAAATCCAAAAAAATAAAATTTAGTTTAAAACCTCCAAATCACAAGTTGACTAAAAATTTATATAAAATCCGAACTATAGGTGTTTATTTCATCTTAATTTATTCAAATTTAGCTCCTCCATCAAAAAAACTCATCAAAATCCAAAAAAATCAAACTTAGTTTAAACCCTCTAAATCACAATTTGACTAAAAATTTATATGAAATCCGAACTATAGGTGTTTATTTCATCTAAATTTATTCAAATTTAGCTCCTGCATCAAAAAAACTCATCAAAATCCAAAAAAATAAAATTTAGTTTAAAACCTCCAAATCACAAGTTGACTAAAAATTTATATAAAATCCGAACTATAGGTGTTTATTTCATCTTAATTTATTCAAATTTAGCTCCTCCATCATAAAAACTCATCAAAATCCAAAAAAATAAAATTTAGTTTAAAACCTCCAAATCACAATTTGACTAAAAATTTATATAAAATCCGAACTATAAGTGTTTATTTCATCTAAATTTATTCAAATTTAGCTCCTGCATCAAAAAAACTCATCAAAATCCAAAAAAATAAAATTTAGTTTAAAACCTCCAAATCTCAATTTGACTAAAAATTTATATAAAATCCGAACTATAGGTGTTTATTTCATTTAAATTTATTCAAATTTAGCTCCTGCATCAAAAAAACTCATCAAAATCCAAAAAAATAAAATTTAGTTTAAAACCTCCAAATCACAAGTTGACTAAAAATTTATATAAAATCCGAACTATAGGTGTTTATTTCATCTTAATTTATTCAAATTTAGCTCCTCCATCATAAAAACTCATCAAAATCCAAAAAAATAAAATTTAGTTTAAAACCTCCAAATCACAATTTGACTAAAAATTTATATAAAATCCGAACTATAAGTGTTTATTTCATCTAAATTTATTCAAATTTAGCTCCTGCATCAAAAACACTCATCAAAATCCAAAAAAATAAAATTTAGTTTAAAACCTCCAAATCTCAATTTGACTAAAAATTTATATAAAATCCGAACTATAGGTGTTTATTTCATTTAAATTTATTCAAATTTAGCTCCTGCATCAAAAAAACTCATTAAAAACCAAAAAAATAAAATTTAGTTTAAAACCTCCAAATCACAAGTTGACTAAAAATTTATATAAAATCCGAACTATAGGTGTTTATTTCATCTAAATTTATTCAAATTTAGCTCCTGCATCAAAAAAACTCATCAAAATCCAAAAAAATAAAATTTAGTTTAAAACCTCCAAATCACAAGTTGACTAAAAATTTATATAAAATCCGAACTACAGGTGTTTATTTCATCTTAATTTATTCAAATTTAGCTCCTCCATCAAAAAAACTCATCAAAATCCAAAAAAATCAAACTTAGTTTAAACCCTCTAAATCACAATTTGACTAAAAATTTATATGAAATCCGAACTATAGGTGTTTATTTCATCTAAATTTATTCAAATTTAGCTCCTGCATCAAAAAAACTCATCAAAATCCAAAAAAATAAAATTTAGTTTAAAACCTCCAAATCTCAATTTGACTAAAAATTTATATAAAATCCGAACTATAGGTGTTTATTTCATCTAAATTTATTCAAATTTAGCTCCTGCATCAAAAAAACTCATCAAAATCCAAAAAAATAAAATTTAGTTTAAAACCTCCAAATCACAATTTGACTAAAAATTTATATAAAATCCGAACTATAGGTGTTTATTTCATCTAAATTTATTCAAATTTAGCTCCTCCATCAAAAAAACTCATCAAAATCCAAAAAAATAAAATTTAGTTTAAAACCTCCAAATCACAATTTGACTAAAAATTTATATAAAATCCGAACTATAGGTGTTTATTTCATCTAAATTTATTCAAATTTAGCTCCTGCATCAAAAAAACTCATCAAAATCCAAAAAAATAAAATTTAGTTTAAAACCTCCAAATCACAAGTTGACTAAAAATTTATATAAAATCCGAACTACAGGTGTTTATTTCATCTTAATTTATTCAAATTTAGCTCCTCCATCAAAAAAACTCATCAAAATCCAAAAAAATAAAATTTAGTTTAAAACCTCCAAATCACAAGTTGACTAAAAATTTATATAAAATCCGAACTATAGGTGTTTATTTCATCTTAATTTATTCAAATTTAGCTCCTCCATCAAAAAAACTCATCAAAATCCAAAAAAATAAAATTTAGTTTAAAACCTCCAAATCACAAGTTGACTAAAAATTTATATAAAATCCGAACTATAGGTGTTTATTTCATCTTAATTTATTCAAATTTAGCTCCTCCATCAAAAAAACTCATCAAAATCCAAAAAAATCAAACTTAGTTTAAACCCTCTAAATCACAATTTGACTAAAAATTTATATGAAATCCGAACTATAGGTGTTTATTTCATCTAAATTTATTCAAATTTAGCTCCTGCATCAAAAAAACTCATCAAAATCCAAAAAAATAAAATTTAGTTTAAAACCTCCAAATCACAAGTTGACTAAAAATTTATATAAAATCCGAACTATAGGTGTTTATTTCATCTTAATTTATTCAAATTTAGCTCCTCCATCAAAAAAACTCATCAAAATCCAAAAAAATAAAATTTAGTTTAAAACCTCCAAATCACAAGTTGACTAAAAATTTATATAAAATCCGAACTATAGGTGTTTATTTCATCTTAATTTATTCAAATTTAGCTCCTCCATCAAAAAAACTCATCAAAATCCAAAAAAATCAAACTTAGTTTAAACCCTCTAAATCACAATTTGACTAAAAATTTATATGAAATCCGAACTATAGGTGTTTATTTCATCTAAATTTATTCAAATTTAGCTCCTGCATCAAAAAAACTCATCAAAATCCAAAAAAATAAAATTTAGTTTAAAACCTCCAAATCACAATTTGACTAAAAATTTATATAAAATCCGAACTATAGGTGTTTATTTCATCTAAATTTATTCAAATTTAGCTCCTCCATCAAAAAAACTCATCAAAATCCAAAAAAATAAAATTTAGTTTAAAACCTCCAAATCACAATTTGACTAAAAATTTATATAAAATCCGAACGATAGGTGTTTATTTCATCTAAATTTATTCAAATTTAGCTCCTGCATCAAAAAAACTCATTAAAAACCAAAAAAATAAAATTTAGTTTAAAACCTCCAAATCACAAGTTGACTAAAAATTTATATAAAATCCGAACTATAGGTGTTTATTTCATCTTAATTTATTCAAATTTAGCTCCTCCATCAAAAAAACTCATCAAAATCCAAAAAAATAAAATTTAGTTTAAAACCTCCAAATCACAAGTTGACTAAAAATGTATATAAAATCCGAACTATAGGTGTTTATTTCATCTTAATTTATTCAAATTTAGCTCCTCCATCAAAAAAACTCATCAAAATCCAAAAAAATCAAACTTAGTTTAAACCCTCTAAATCACAATTTGACTAAAAATTTATATGAAATCCGAACTATAGGTGTTTATTTCATCTAAATTTATTCAAATTTAGCTCCTGCATCAAAAAAACTCATCAAAATCCAAAAAAATAAAATTTAGTTTAAAACCTCCAAATCACAATTTGACTAAAAATTTATATAAAATCCGAACTATAGGTGTTTATTTCATCTAAATTTATTCAAATTTAGCTCCTGCATCAAAAAAACTCATCAAAATCCAAAAAAATAAAATTTAGTTTAAAACCTCCAAATCACAATTTGACTAAAAATTTATATAAAATCCGAACTATAGGTGTTTATTTCATCTAAATTTATTCATATTTAGCTCCTCCATCATAAAAACTCATCAAAATCCAAAAAAATAAAATTTAGTTTAAAACCTCCAAATCACAATTTGACTAAAAATTTATATAAAATCCGAACTATAAGTGTTTATTTCATCTAAATTTATTCAAATTTAGCTCCTGCATCAAAAAAACTCATCAAAATCCAAAAAAATAAAATTTAGTTTAAAACCTCCAAATCTCAATTTGACTAAAAATTTATATAAAATCCGAACTATAGGTGTTTATTTCATTTAAATTTATTCAAATTTAGCTCCTGCATCAAAAAAACTCATCAAAATCCAAAAAAATAAAATTTAGTTTAAAACCTCCAAATCACAAGTTGACTAAAAATTTATATAAAATCCGAACTATAGGTGTTTATTTCATCTTAATTTATTCAAATTTAGCTCCTCCATCAAAAAAACTCATCAAAATCCAAAAAAATCAAACTTAGTTTAAACCCTCTAAATCACAATTTGACTAAAAATTTATATGAAATCCGAACTATAGGTGTTTATTTCATCTAAATTTATTCAAATTTAGCTCCTGCATCAAAAAAACTCATCAAAATCCAAAAAAATAAAATTTAGTTTAAAACCTCCAAATCTCAATTTGACTAAAAATTTATATAAAATCCGAACTATAGGTGTTTATTTCATCTAAATTTATTCAAATTTAGCTCCTGCATAAAAAAAACTCATCAAAATCCAAAAAAATAAAATTTAGTTTAAAACCTCCAAATCACAAGTTGACTAAAAATTTATATAAAATCCGAACTATAGGTGTTTATTTCATCTAAATTTATTCAAATTTAGCTCCTGCATCAAAAAAACTCATCAAAATCCAAAAAAATAAAATTTAGTTTAAAACCTCCAAATCACAAGTTGACTAAAAATTTATATAAAATCCGAACTACAGGTGTTTATTTCATCTTAATTTATTCAAATTTAGCTCCTCCATCAAAAAAACTCATCAAAATCCAAAAAAATCAAACTTAGTTTAAACCCTCTAAATCACAATTTGACTAAAAATTTATATGAAATCCGAACTATAGGTGTTTATTTGATCTAAATTTATTCAAATTTAGCTCCTGCATCAAAAAAACTCATCAAAATCCAAAAAAATAAAATTTAGTTTAAAACCTCCAAATCACAAGTTGACTAAAAATTTATATAAAATCCGAACTATAGGTGTTTATTTCATCTTAATTTATTCAAATTTAGCTCCTCCATCAAAAAAACTCATCAAAATCCAAAAAAATAAAATTTAGTTTAAAACCTCCAAATCACAAGTTGACTAAAAATTTATATAAAATCCGAACTATAGGTGTTTATTTCATCTTAATTTATTCAAATTTAGCTCCTCCATCAAAAAAACTCATCAAAATCCAAAAAAATCAAACTTAGTTTAAACCCTCTAAATCACAATTTGACTAAAAATTTATATGAAATCCGAACCAAAGGTGTTTATTTCATCTAAATTTATTCAAATTTAGCTCCTGCATCAAAAAAACTCATCAAAATCCAAAAAAAAAAATTTAGTTTAAAACCTCCAAATCAAAAGTTGACAAAAAATTTATATAAAATCCGAACTATAGGTGTTTATTTCATTTAAATTTATTCAAATTTAGCTCCTGCATCAAAAAAACTCATCAAAATCCAAAAAAATAAAATTTAGTTTAAAACCTCCAAATCACAAGTTGACTAAAAATTTATATAAAATCCGAACTATAGGTGTTTATTTCATCTAAATTTATTCAAATTTAGCTCCTCCATCAAAAAAACTCATCAAAATCCAAAAAAATAAAATTAAGTTTAAAACCTCCAAATCACAATTTGACTAAAAATTTATATAAAATACGAACTATAGGTGTTTATTTCATCTTAATTTATTCAAATTTAGCTCCTCCATCAAAAAAACTCATCAAAATCCAAAAAAATAAAATTTAGTTTAAAACCTCCAAATCACAAGTTGACTAAAAATTTATATAAAATCCGAACTACAGGTGTTTATTTCATCTTAATTTATTCAAATTTAGCTCCTCCATCAAAAAAACTCATCAAAATCCAAAAAAATCAAACTTAGTTTAAACCCTCTAAATCACAATTTGACTAAAAATTTATATGAAATCCGAACTATAGGTGTTTATTTGATCTAAATTTATTCAAATTTAGCTCCTGCATCAAAAAAACTCATCAAAATCCAAAAAAATAAAATTTAGTTTAAAACCTCCAAATCACAAGTTGACTAAAAATTTATATAAAATCCGAACTATAGGTGTTTATTTCATCATAATTTATTCAAATTTAGCTCCTCCATCAAAAAAACTCATCAAAATCCAAAAAAATAAAATTTAGTTTAAAACCTCCAAATCACAAGTTGACTAAAAATTTATATAAAATCCGAACTATAGGTGTTTATTTCATCTTAATTTATTCAAATTTAGCTCCTCCATCAAAAAAACTCATCAAAATCCAAAAAAATCAAACTTAGTTTAAACCCTCTAAATCACAATTTGACTAAAAATTTATATGAAATCCGAACCAAAGGTGTTTATTTCATCTAAATTTATTCAAATTTAGCTCCTGCATCAAAAAAACTCATCAAAATCCAAAAAAATAAAATTTAGTTTAAAACCTCCAAATCACAAGTTGACTAAAAATTTATATAAAATCCGAACTATAGGTGTTTATTTCATTTAAATTTATTCAAATTTAGCTCCTGCATCAAAAAAACTCATCAAAATCCAAAAAAATAAAATTTAGTTTAAAACCTCCAAATCACAATTTGACTAAAAATTTATATAAAATCCGAACTATAGGTGTTTATTTCATCTAAATTTATTCAAATTTAGCTCCTCCATCAAAAAAACTCATCAAAATCCAAAAAAATAAAATTAAGTTTAAAACCTCCAAATCACAATTTGACTAAAAATTTATATAAAATCCGAACTATAGGTGTTTATTTCATCTTAATTTATTCAAATTTAGCTCCTCCATCAAAAAAACTCATCAAAATCCAAAAAAATAATATTTAGTTTAAAACCTCCAAATCACAAGTTGACTAAAAATTTATATAAAATCCGAACTATAGGTGTTTATTTCATCTTAATTTATTCAAATTTAGCTCCTCCATCAAAAAAACTCATCAAAATCCAAAAAAATAAAACTTAGTTTAAACCCTCTAAATCACAATTTGACTAAAAATTTATATGAAATCCGAACTATAGGTGTTTATTTCATCTAAATTTATTCAAATTTAGCTCCTGCATCAAAAAAACTCATCAAAATCCAAAAAAATAAAATTTAGTTTAAAACCTCCAAATCTCAATTTGACTAAAAATTTATATAAAATCCGAACTATAGGTGTTTATTTCATCTAAATTTATTCAAATTTAGCTCCTGCATCAAAAAAACTCATCAAAATCCAAAAAAATAAAATTTAGTTTAAAACCTCCAAATCACAATTTGACTAAAAATTTATATAAAATCCGAACTATAGGTGTTTATTTCATCTAAATTTATTCAAATTTAGCTCCTCCATCAAAAAAACTCATCAAAATCCAAAAAAATAAAATTTAGTTTAAAACCTCCAAATCACAATTTGACTAAAAATTTATATAAAATCCGAACTATAGGTGTTTATTTCATCTAAATTTATTCAAATTTAGCTCCTGCATCAAAAAAACTCATCAAAATCCAAAAAAATAAAATTTAGTTTAAAACCTCCAAATCACAAGTTGACTAAAAATTTATATAAAATCCGAACTACAGGTGTTTATTTCATCTTAATTTATTCAAATTTAGCTCCTCCATCAAAAAAACTCATCAAAATCCAAAAAAATAAAATTTAGTTTAAAACCTCCAAATCACAAGTTGACTAAAAATTTATATAAAATCCGAACTATAGGTGTTTATTTCATCTTAATTTATTCAAATTTAGCTCCTCCATCAAAAAAACTCATCAAAATCCAAAAAAATAAAATTTAGTTTAAAACCTCCAAATCACAAGTTGACTAAAAATTTATATAAAATCCGAACTATAGGTGTTTATTTCATCTTAATTTATTCAAATTTAGCTCCTCCATCAAAAAAACTCATCAAAATCCAAAAAAATCAAACTTAGTTTAAACCCTCTAAATCACAATTTGACTAAAAATTTATATGAAATCCGAACTATAGGTGTTTATTTCATCTAAATTTATTCAAATTTAGCTCCTGCATCAAAAAAACTCATCAAAATCCAAAAAAATAAAATTTAGTTTAAAACCTCCAAATCACAATTTGACTAAAAATTTATATAAAATCCGAACTATAGGTGTTTATTTCATCTAAATTTATTCAAATTTAGCTCCTCCATCAAAAAAACTCATCAAAATCCAAAAAAATAAAATTTAGTTTAAAACCTCCAAATCACAATTTGACTAAAAATTTATATAAAATCCGAACGATAGGTGTTTATTTCATCTAAATTTATTCAAATTTAGCTCCTGCATCAAAAAAACTCATTAAAAACCAAAAAAATAAAATTTAGTTTAAAACCTCCAAATCACAAGTTGACTAAAAATTTATATAAAATCCGAACTATAGGTGTTTATTTCATCTTAATTTATTCAAATTTAGCTCCTCCATCAAAAAAACTCATCAAAATCCAAAAAAATCAAACTTAGTTTAAACCCTCTAAATCACAATTTGACTAAAAATTTATATGAAATCCGAACTATAGGTGTTTATTTCATCTAAATTTATTCAAATTTAGCTCCTGCATCAAAAAAACTCATCAAAATCCAAAAAAATAAAATTTAGTTTAAAACCTCCAAATCTCAATTTGACTAAAAATTTATATAAAATCCGAACTATAGGTGTTTATTTCATCTAAATTTATTCAAATTTAGCTCCTGCATCAAAAAAACTCATCAAAATCCAAAAAAATAAAATTTAGTTTAAAACCTCCAAATCACAATTTGACTAAAAATTTATATAAAATCCGAACTATAGGTGTTTATTTCATCTAAATTTATTCAAATTTAGCTCCTCCATCAAAAAAACTCATCAAAATCCAAAAAAATAAAATTTAGTTTAAAACCTCCAAATCACAATTTGACTAAAAATTTATATAAAATCCGAACTATAGGTGTTTATTTCATCTAAATTTATTCAAATTTAGCTCCTGCATCAAAAAAACTCATCAAAATCCAAAAAAATAAAATTTAGTTTAAAACCTCCAAATCACAAGTTGACTAAAAATTTATATAAAATCCGAACTACAGGTGTTTATTTCATCTTAATTTATTCAAATTTAGCTCCTCCATCAAAAAAACTCATCAAAATCCAAAAAAATAAAATTTAGTTTAAAACCTCCAAATCACAAGTTGACTAAAAATTTATATAAAATCCGAACTATAGGTGTTTATTTCATCTTAATTTATTCAAATTTAGCTCCTCCATCAAAAAAACTCATCAAAATCCAAAAAAATAAAATTTAGTTTAAAACCTCCAAATCACAAGTTGACTAAAAATTTATATAAAATCCGAACTATAGGTGTTTATTTCATCTTAATTTATTCAAATTTAGCTCCTCCATCAAAAAAACTCATCAAAATCCAAAAAAATCAAAGTTAGTTTAAACCCTCTAAATCACAATTTGACTAAAAATTTATATGAAATCCGAACTATAGGTGTTTATTTCATCTAAATTTATTCAAATTTAGCTCCTGCATCAAAAAAACTCATCAAAATCCAAAAAAATAAAATTTAGTTTAAAACCTCCAAATCACAATTTGACTAAAAATTTATATAAAATCCGAACTATAGGTGTTTATTTCATCTAAATTTATTCAAATTTAGCTCCTCCATCAAAAAAACTCATCAAAATCCAAAAAAATAAAATTTAGTTTAAAACCTCCAAATCACAATTTGACTAAAAATTTATATAAAATCCGAACGATAGGTGTTTATTTCATCTAAATTTATTCAAATTTAGCTCCTGCATCAAAAAAACTCATTAAAAACCAAAAAAATAAAATTTAGTTTAAAACCTCCAAATCACAAGTTGACTAAAAATTTATATAAAATCCGAACTATAGGTGTTTATTTCATCTTAATTTATTCAAATTTAGCTCCTCCATCAAAAAAACTCATCAAAATCCAAAAAAATAAAATTTAGTTTAAAACCTCCAAATCACAAGTTGACTAAAAATTTATATAAAATCCGAACTATAGGTGTTTATTTCATCTTAATTTATTCAAATTTAGCTCCTCCATCAAAAAAACTCATCAAAATCCAAAAAAATCAAACTTAGTTTAAACCCTCTAAATCACAATTTGACTAAAAATTTATATGAAATCCCAACTATAGGTGTTTACTTCATCTAAATTTATTCAAATTTAGCTCCTGCATCAAAAAAACTCATCAAAATCCAAAAAAATAAAATTTAGTTTAAAACCTCCAAATCACAATTTGACTAAAAATTTATATAAAATCCGAACTATAGGTGTTTATTTCATCTAAATTTATTCAAATTTAGCTCCTCCATCAAAAAAACTCATCAAAATCCAAAAAAATAAAATTTAGTTTAAAACCCCCAAATCACAATTTGACTAAAAATTTATATAAAATCCGAACTATAGGTGTTTATTTCATCTAAATTTATTCAAATTTAGCTCCTCCATCATAAAAACTCATCAAAATCCAAAAAAATAAAATTTAGTTTAAAACCTCCAAATCACAATTTGACTAAAAATTTATATAAAATCCGAACTATAAGTGTTTATTTCATCTAAATTTATTCAAATTTAGCTCCTGCATCAAAAAAACTCATCAAAATCCAAAAAAATAAAATTTAGTTTAAAACCTCCAAATCTCAATTTGACTAAAAATTTATATAAAATCCGAACTATAGGTGTTTATTTCATTTAAATTTATTCAAATTTAGCTCCTGCATCAAAAAAACTCATCAAAATCCAAAAAAATAAAATTTAGTTTAAAACCTCCAAATCACAAGTTGACTAAAAATTTATATAAAATCCGAACTATAGGTGTTTATTTCATCTTAATTTATTCAAATTTAGCTCCTCCATCAAAAAAACTCATCAAAATCCAAAAAAATCAAACTTAGTTTAAACCCTCTAAATCACAATTTGACTAAAAATTTATATGAAATCCGAACTATAGGTGTTTATTTCATCTAAATTTATTCAAATTTAGCTCCTGCATCAAAAAAACTCATCAAAATCCAAAAAAATAAAATTTAGTTTAAAACCTCCAAATCTCAATTTGACTAAAAATTTATATAAAATCCGAACTATAGGTGTTTATTTCATCTAAATTTATTCAAATTTAGCTCCTGCATCAAAAAAACTCATCAAAATCCAAAAAAATAAAATTTAGTTTAAAACCTCCAAATCACAATTTGACTAAAAATTTATATAAAATCCGAACTGTAGGTGTTTATTTCATCTAAATTTATTCAAATTTAGCTCCTCCATCAAAAAAACTCATCAAAATCCAAAAAAATAAAATTTAGTTTAAAACCTCCAAATCACAATTTGACTAAAAATTTATATAAAATCCGAACTATAGGTGTTTATTTCATCTAAATTTATTCAAATTTAGCTCCTGCATCAAAAAAACTCATCAAAATCCAAAAAAATAAAATTTAGTTTAAAACCTCCAAAACTCAATTTGACTCAAAATTTATATAAAATCCGAACTATAGGTGTTTATTTCATCTAAATTTATTCAAATTTAGCTCCTGCATCAAAAAAACTCATCAAAATCCAAAAAAATAAAATTTAGTTTAAAACCTCCAAATCACAAGTTGACTAAAAATTTATATAAAATCCGAACTACAGGTGTTTATTTCATCTTAATTTATTCAAATTTAGCTCCTCCATCAAAAAAACTCATCAAAATCCAAAAAAATCAAACTTAGTTTAAACCCTCTAAATCACAATTTGACTAAAAATTTATATAAAATCCGAACTATAGGTGTTTATTTCATCTTAATTTATTCAAATTTAGCTCCTCCATCAAAAAAACTCATCAAAATCCAAAAAAATAAAATTTAGTTTAAAACCTCCAAATCACAAGTTGAGTAAAAATTTATATAAAATCCGAACTATAGGTGTTTATTTCATCTTAATTTATTCAAATTTAGCTCCTCCATCAAAAAAACTCATCAAAATCCAAAAAAATCAAACTTAGTTTAAACCCTCTAAATCACAATTTGACTAAAAATTTATATGAAATCCGAACTATAGGTGTTTATTTCATCTAAATTTATTCAAATTTAGCTCCTGCATCAAAAAAACTCATCAAAATCCAAAAAAATAAAATTTAGTTTAAAACCTCCAAATCTCAATTTGACTAAAAATTTATATAAAATCCGAACTATAGGTGTTTATTTCATCTAAATTTAATCAAATTTAGCTCCTGCATCAAAAAAACTCATCAAAATCCAAAAAAATAAAATTTAGTTTAAAACCTCCAAATCACAATTTGACTAAAAATTTATATAAAATCCGAACTATAGGTGTTTATTTCATCTAAATTTATTCAAATTTAGCTCCTCCATCAAAAAAACTCATCAAAATCCAAAAAAATAAAATTTAGTTTAAAACCTCCAAATCACAATTTGACTAAAAATTTATATAAAATCCGAACTATAGGTGTTTATTTCATCTAAATTTATTCAAATTTAGCTCCTGCATCAAAAAAACTCATCAAAATCCAAAAAAATAAAATTTAGTTTAAAACCTCCAAATCACAAGTTGACTAAAAATTTATATAAAATCCGAACTACAGGTGTTTATTTCATCTTAATTTATTCAAATTTAGCTCCTCCATCAAAAAAACTCATCAAAATCCAAAAAAATCAAACTTAGTTTAAACCCTCTAAATCACAATTTGACTAAAAATTTATATGAAATCCGAACTATAGGTGTTTATTTCATCTAAATTTATTCAAATTTAGCTCCTGCATCAAAAAAACTCATCAAAATCCAAAAAAATAAAATTTAGTTTAAAACCTCCAAATCACAATTTGACTAAAAATTTATATAAAATCCGAACTATAGGTGTTTATTTCATCTAAATTTATTCAAATTTAGCTCCTCCATCAAAAAAACTCATCAAAATCCAAAAAAATAAAATTTAGTTTAAAACCTCCAAATCACAATTTGACTAAAAATTTATATAAAATCCGAACTATAGGTGTTTATTTCATCTAAATTTATTCAAATTTATCTCCTGCATCAAAAAAACTCATCAAAATCCAAAAAAATAAAATTTAGTTTAAAACCTCCAAATCACAAGTTGACTAAAAATTTATATAAAATCCGAACTACAGGTGTTTATTTCATCTTAATTTATTCAAATTTAGCTCCTCCATCAAAAAAACTCATCAAAATCCAAAAAAATCAAACTTAGTTTAAACCCTCTAAATCACAATTTGACTAAAAATTTATATGAAATCCGAACTATAGGTGTTTATTTCATCTAAATTTATTCAAATTTAGCTCCTGCATCAAAAAAACTCATCAAAATCCAAAAAAATAAAATTTAGTTTAAAACCTCCAAATCACAAGTTGACTAAAAATTTATATAAAATCCGAACTATAGGTGTTTATTTCATCTAAATTTATTCAAATTTAGCTCCTCCATCAAAAAAACTCATCAAAATCCAAAAAAATAAAATTTAGTTTAAAACCTCCAAATCACAAGTTGACTAAAAATTTATATAAAATCCGAACTATAGGTGTTTATTTCATCTTAATTTATTCAAATTTAGCTCCTCCATCAAAAAAACTCATCAAAATCCAAAAAAATCAAACTTAGTTTAAACCCTCTAAATCACAATTTGACTAAAAATTTATATGAAATCCGAACTATAGGTGTTTATTTCATCTAAATTTATTCAAATTTAGCTCCTGCATGAAAAAAACTCATCAAAATCCAAAAAAATAAAATTTAGTTTAAAACCTCCAAATCACAATTTGACTAAAAATTTATATAAAATCCGAACTATAGGTGTTTATTTCATCTAAATTTATTCAAATTTAGCTCCTCCATCAAAAAAACTCATCAAAATCCAAAAAAATAAAATTTAGTTTAAAACCTCCAAATCACAATTTGACTAAAAATTTATATAAAATCCGAACGATAGGTGTTTATTTCATCTAAATTTATTCAAATTTAGCTCCTGCATCAAAAAAACTCATTAAAAACCAAAAAAATAAAATTTAGGTTAAAACCTCCAAATCACAAGTTGACTAAAAATTTATATAAAATCCGAACTATAGGTGTTTATTTCATCTTAATTTATTCAAATTTAGCTCCTCCATCAAAAAAACTCATCAAAATCCAAAAAAATAAAATTTAGTTTAAAACCTCCAAATCACAAGTTGACTAAAAATTTATATGAAATCCGAACTATAGGTGTTTATTTCATCTAAATTTATTCAAATTTAGCTCCTGCATCAAAAAAACTCATCAAAATCCAAAAAAATAAAATTTAGTTTAAAACCTCCAAATCACAATTTGACTAAAAATTTATATAAAATCCGAACTATAGGTGTTTATTTCATCTAAATTTATTCAAATTTAGCTCCTGCATCAAAAAAACTCATTAAAAACCAAAAAAATAAAATTTAGGTTAAAACCTCCAAATCACAAGTTGACTAAAAATTTATATAAAATCCGAACTATAGGTGTTTATTTCATCTAAATTTATTCAAATTTAGCTCCTCCATCAAAAAAACTCATCAAAATCCAAAAAAATAAAATTTAGTTTAAAACCTCCCAATCACAATTTGACTAAAAATTTATATAAAATCCGAACTATAGGTGTTTATTTCATCTAAATTTATTCAAATTTAGCTCCTCCATCAAAAAAACTCATCAAAATCCAAAAAAATAAAATTTAGTTTAAAACCTCCAAATCACAATTTGACTAAAAATTTATATAAAATCCGAACTATAGGTGTTTATTTCATCTAAATTTATTCAAATTTAGCTCCTGCATCAAAAAAACTCATTAAAAACCAAAAAAATAAAATTTAGGTTAAAACCTCCAAATCACAAGTTGACTAAAAATTTATATAAAATCCGAACTATAGGTGTTTATTTCATCTAAATTTATTCAAATTCAGCTCCTCCATCAAAAAAACTCATCAAAATCCAAAAAAATAAAATTTAGTTTAAAACCTCCCAATCACAATTTGACTAAAAATTTATATAAAATCCGAACTATAGGTGTTTATTTCATCTAAATTTATTCAAATTTAGCTCCTCCATCAAAAAAACTCATCAAAATCCAAAAAAATAAAATTTAGTTTAAAACCTCCAAATCACAATTTGACTAAAAATTTATATAAAATCCGAACTATAGGTGTTTATTTCATCTAAATTTATTCAAATTTAGCTCCTGCATCAAAAAAACTCATCAAAATCCAAAAAAATAAAATTTAGTTTAAAACCTCCAAATCACAATTTGACCAAAAATTTATATAAAATCCGAACTATAGGTGTTTATTTCATCTAAATTTATTCAAATTTAGCTCCTGCATCAAAAAAACTCATTAAAAACCAAAAAAATAAAATTTAGTTTAAAACCTCCAAATCACAAGTTGACTAAAAATTTATATAAAATCCGAACTATAGGTGTTTATTTCATCATAATTTATTCAAATTTAGCTCCTCCATCAAAAAAACTCATCAAAATCCAAAAAAATCAAACTTAGTTTAAACCCTCTAAATCACAATTTGACTAAAAATTTATATGAAATCCGAACTATAGGTGTTTATTTCATCTAAATTTATTCAAATTTAGCTCCTGCATCAAAAAAACTCATCAAAATCCAAAAAAATAAAATTTAGT
The DNA here is from genome assembly GCA_929113495.1 of Andrena minutula. Classification (NCBI taxonomy): domain Eukaryota; kingdom Metazoa; phylum Arthropoda; class Insecta; order Hymenoptera; family Andrenidae; genus Andrena; species Andrena minutula. Next base: position 28,223 of record CAKMYJ010000178.1, read on the forward strand.
TTAAAACCTCCAAATCACAATTTGATTAAAAATTTATATAAAATCCGAACTATAGGTGTTTATTTCATCTAAATTTATTCAAATTTAGCTCCTGCATCAAAAAAACTCATCAAAATCCAAAAAAATAAAATTTAGTTTAAAACCTCCAAATCACAATTTGACTAAAAATTTATATAAAATCCGAACTATAGGTGTTTATTTCATCTAAATTTATTCAAATTTAGCTCCTCCATCAAAAAAACTCATCAAAATCCAAAAAAATAAAATTTAGTTTAAAACCTCCAAATCACAATTTGACTAAAAATTTATATGAAATCCGAACTATAGGTGTTTATTTCATTTAAATTTATTCAAATTTAGCTCCTGCATCAAAAAAAAACATCAAAATCCAAAAAAATAAAATTTAGTTTAAAACCTCCAAATCACAATTTGACTAAAAATTTATATAAAATCCGAACTGTAGGTGTTTATTTCATCTAAATTTATTCAAATTTAGCTCCTCCATCAAAAAAACTCATCAAAATCCAAAAAAATAAAATTTAGTTTAAAACCTCCAAATCACAATTTGACTAAAAATTTATATAAAATCCGAACTATAGGTGTTTATTTCATCTAAATTTATTCAAATTTAGCTCCTGCATCAAAAAAACTCATCAAAATCCCAAAAAATAAAATTTAGTTTAAAACCTCCAAAACTCAATTTGACTCAAAATTTATATAAAATCCGAACTATAGGTGTTTATTTCATCTAAATTTATTCAAATTTAGCTCCTGCATCAAAAAAACTCATCAAAATCCAAAAAAATAAAATTTAGTTTAAAACCTCCAAATCACAAGTTGACTAAAAATTTATATAAAATCCGAACTATAGGTGTTTATTTCATCTAAATTTATTCAAATTTAGCTCCTGCATCAAAAAAACTCATCAAAATCCAAAAAAATAAAATTTAGTTTAAAACCTCCAAATCACAATTTGACTAAAAATTTATATAAAATCCGAACTATAGGTGTTTATTTCATCTTAATTTATTCAAATTTAGCTCCTCCATCAAAAAAACTCATCAAAATCCAAAAAAATAAAATTTAGTTTAAAACCTCCAAATCACAAGTTGACTAAAAATTTATATAAAATCCGAACTATAGGTGTTTATTTCATCTTAATTTATTCAAATTTAGCTCCTCCATCAAAAAAACTCATCAAAATCCAAAAAAATCAAACTTAGTTTAAACCCTCTAAATCACAATTTGACTAAAAATTTATATGAAATCCGAACTATAGGTGTTTATTTCATCTAAATTTATTCAAATTTAGCTCCTGCATCAAAAAAACTCATCAAAATCCAAAAAAATAAAATTTAGTTTAAAACCTCCAAATCTCAATTTGACTAAAAATTTATATAAAATCCGAACTATAGGTGTTTATTTCATCTAAATTTATTCAAATTTAGCTCCTGCATCAAAAAAACTCATCAAAATCCAAAAAAATAAAATTTAGTTTAAAACCTCCAAATCACAATTTGACTAAAAATTTATATAAAATCCGAACTATAGGTGTTTATTTCATCTAAATTTATTCAAATTTAGCTCCTCCATCAAAAAAACTCATCAAAATCCAAAAAAATAAAATTTAGTTTAATACCTCCAAATCACAATTTGACTAAAAATTTATATAAAATCCGAACTATAGGTGTTTATTTCATCTAAATTTATTCAAATTTAGCTCCTGCATCAAAAAAACTCATCAAAATCCAAAAAAATAAAATTTAGTTTAAAACCTCCAAATCACAAGTTGACTAAAAATTTATATAAAATCCGAACTATAGGTGTTTATTTCATCTTAATTTATTCAAATTTAGCTCCTCCATCAAAAAAACTCATCAAAATCCAAAAAAATCACACTTAGTTTAAACCCTCTAAATCACAATTTGACTAAAAATTTATATGAAATCCGAACTATAGGTGTTTATTTCATCTAAATTTATTCAAATTTAGCTCCTGCATCAAAAAAACTCATCAAAATCCAAAAAAATAAAATTTAGTTTAAAACCTCCAAATCACAATTTGACTAAAAATTTATATAAAATCCGAACTATAGGTGTTTATTTCATCTAAATTTATTCAAATTTAGCTCCTCCATCAAAAAAACTCATCAAAATCCAAAAAAATAAAATTTAGTTTAAAACCTCCAAATCACAATTTGACTAAAAATTTATATAAAATCCGAACTATAGGTGTTTATTTCATCTAAATTTATTCAAATTTAGCTCCTGCATCAAAAAAACTCATCAAAATCCAAAAAAATAAAATTTAGTTTAAAACCTCCAAATCACAAGTTGACTAAAAATTTATATAAAATCCGAACTACAGGTGTTTATTTCATCTTAATTTATTCAAATTTAGCTCCTCCATCAAAAAAACTCATCAAAATCCAAAAAAATCAAACTTAGTTTAAACCCTCTAAATCACAATTTGACTAAAAATTTATATGAAATCCGAACTATAGGTGTTTATTTCATCTAAATTTATTCAAATTTAGCTCCTGCATCAAAAAAACTCATCAAAATCCAAAAAAATAAAATTTAGTTTAAAACCTCCAAATCACAAGTTGACTAAAAATTTATATAAAATCCGAACTATAGGTGTTTATTTCATCTAAATTTATTCAAATTTAGCTCCTCCATCAAAAAAACTCATCAAAATCCAAAAAAATAAAATTTAGTTTAAAACCTCCAAATCACAAGTTGACTAAAAATTTATATAAAATCCGAACTATAGGTGTTTATTTCATCTTAATTTATTCAAATTTAGCTCCTCCATCAAAAAAACTCATCAAAATCCAAAAAAATCAAACTTAGTTTAAACCCTCTAAATCACAATTTGACTAAAAATTTATATGAAATCCGAACTATAGGTGTTTATTTCATCTAAATTTATTCAAATTTAGCTCCTGCATCAAAAAAACTCATCAAAATCCAAAAAAATAAAATTTAGTTTAAAACCTCCAAATCACAATTTGACTAAAAATTTATATAAAATCCGAACTATAGGTGTTTATTTCATCTAAATTTATTCAAATTTAGCTCCTCCATCAAAAAAACTCATCAAAATCCAAAAAAATAAAATTTAGTTTAAAACCTCCAAATCACAATTTGACAAAAAAATTTATATAAAATCCGAACGATAGGTGTTTATTTCATCTAAATTTATTCAAATTTAGCTCCTGCATCAAAAAAACTCATTAAAAACCAAAAAAATAAAATTTAGGTTAAAACCTCCAAATCACAAGTTGACTAAAAATTTATATAAAATCCGAACTATAGGTGTTTATTTCATCTTAATTTATTCAAATTTAGCTCCTCCATCAAAAAAACTCATCAAAATCCAAAAAAATAAAATTTAGTTTAAAACCTCCAAATCACAAGTTGACTAAAAATTTATATGAAATCCGAACTATAGGTGTTTATTTCATCTAAATTTATTCAAATTTAGCTCCTGCATCAAAAAAACTCATCAAAATCCAAAAAAATAAAATTTAGTATAAAACCTCCAAATCACAATTTGACTAAAAATTTATATAAAATCCGAACTATAGGTGTTTATTTCATCTAAATTTATTCAAATTTAGCTCCTGCATCAAAAAAAACTCATTAAAAACCAAAAAAATAAAATTTAGGTTAAAACCTCCAAATCACAAGTTGACTAAAAATTTATATAAAATCCGAACTATAGGTGTTTATTTCATCTAAATTTATTCAAATTTAGCTCCTCCATCAAAAAAACTCATCAAAATCCAAAAAAATAAAATTTAGTTTAAAACCTCCCAATCACAATTTGACTAAAAATTTATATAAAATCCGAACTATAGGTGTTTATTTCATCTAAATTTATTCAAATTTAGCTCCTCCATCAAAAAAACTCATCAAAATCCAAAAAAATAAAATTTAGTTTAAAACCTCCAAATCACAATTTGACTAAAAATTTATATAAAATCCGAACTATAGGTGTTTATTTCATCTAAATTTATTCAAATTTAGCTCCTGCATCAAAAAAACTCATCAAAATCCAAAAAAATAAAATTTAGTTTAAAACCTCCAAATCACAATTTGACCAAAAATTTATATAAAATCCGAACTATAGGTGTTTATTTCATTTAAATTTATTCAAATTTAGCTCCTGCATCAAAAAAACTCATCAAAATCCAAAAAAATAAAATTTAGTTTAAAACCTCCAAATCACAAGTTGACTAAAAATTTATATAAAATCCGAACTATAGGTGTTTATTTCATCTTAATTTATTCAAATTTAGCTCCTCCATCAAAAAAACTCATCAAAATCCAAAAAAATCAAACTTAGTTTAAACCCTCTAAATCACAATTTGACTAAAAATTTATATGAAATCCGAACTATAGGTGTTTATTTCATCTAAATTTATTCAAATTTAGCTCCTGCATCAAAAAAACTCATCAAAATCCAAAAAAATAAAATTTAGTTTAAAACCTCCAAATCACAATTTGACTAAAAATTTATATAAAATCCGAACTATAGGTGTTTATTTCATCTAAATTTATTCAAATTTAGCTCCTCCATCAAAAAAACTCATCAAAATCCAAAAAAATAAAATTTAGTTTAAAACCTCCAAATCACAATTTGACTAAAAATTTATATAAAATCCGAACGATAGGTGTTTATTTCATCTAAATTTATTCAAATTTAGCTCCTGCATCAAAAAAACTCATTAAAAACCAAAAAAATAAAATTTAGGTTAAAACCTCCAAATCACAAGTTGACTAAAAATTTATATAAAATCCGAACTATAGGTGTTTATTTCATCTTAATTTATTCAAATTTAGCTCCTCCATCAAAAAAACTCATCAAAATCCAAAAAAATAAAATTTAGTTTAAAACCTCCAAATCACAAGTTGACTAAAAATTTATATGAAATCCGAACTATAGGTGTTTATTTCATCTAAATTTATTCAAATTTAGCTCCTGCATCAAAAAAACTCATCAAAATCCAAAAAAATAAAATTTAGTTTAAAACCTCCAAATCACAATTTGACTAAAAATTTATATAAAATCCGAACTATAGGTGTTTATTTCATCTAAATTTATTCAAATTTAGCTCCTGCATCAAAAAAACTCATTAAAAACCAAAAAAATAAAATTTAGGTTAAAACCTCCAAATCACAAGTTGACTAAAAATTTATATAAAATCCGAACTATAGGTGTTTATTTCATCTAAATTTATTCAAATTTAGCTCCTCCATCAAAAAAACTCATCAAAATCCAAAAAAATAAAATTTAGTTTAAAACCTCCCAATCACAATTTGACTAAAAATTTATATAAAATCCGAACTATAGGTGTTTATTTCATCTAAATTTATTCAAATTTAGCTCCTCCATCAAAAAAACTCATCAAAATCCAAAAAAATAAAATTTAGTTTAAAACCTCCAAATCACAATTTGACTAAAAATTTATATAAAATCCGAACTATAGGTGTTTATTTCATCTAAATTTATTCAAATTTAGCTCCTGCATCAAAAAAACTCATCAAAATCCAAAAAAATAAAATTTAGTTTAAAACCTCCAAATCACAATTTGACCAAAAATTTATATAAAATCCGAACTATAGGTGTTTATTTCATCTAAATTTATTCAAATTTAGCTCCTGCATCAAAAAAACTCATTAAAAACCAAAAAAATAAAATTTAGTTTAAAACCTCCAAATCACAAGTTGACTAAAAATTTATATAATATCCGAACTATAGGTGTTTATTTCATCATAATTTATTCAAATTTAGCTCCTCCATCAAAAAAACTCATCAAAATCCAAAAAAATCAAACTTAGTTTAAACCCTCTAAATCACAATTTGACTAAAAATTTATATGAAATCCGAACTATAGGTGTTTATTTCATCTAAATTTATTCAAATTTAGCTCCTGCATCAAAAAAACTCATCAAAATCCAAAAAAATAAAATTTAGTTTAAAACCTCCAAATCACAATTTGACTAAAAATTTATATAAAATCCGAACTATAGGTGTTTATTTCATCTAAATTTATTCAAATTTAGCTCCTGCATCAAAAAAACTCATCAAAATCCAAAAAAATAAAATTTAGTTTAAAACCTCCAAATCACAATTTGACTAAAAATTTATATAAAATCCGAACTATAGGTGTTTATTTCATCTAAATTTATTCAAATTTAGCTCCTCCATCAAAAAAACTCATCAAAATCCAAAAAAATAAAATTTAGTTTAAAACCTCCAAATCACAATTTGACTAAAAATTTATATGAAATCCGAACTATAGGTGTTTATTTCATTTAAATTTATTCAAATTTAGCTCCTGCATCAAAAAAACTCATCAAAATCCAAAAAAATAAAATTTAGTTTAAAACCTCCAAATCACAAGTTGACTAAAAATTTATATAAAATCCGAACTATAGGTGTTTATTTCATCTTAATTTATTCAAATTTAGCTCCTTCATCAAAAAAACTCATCAAAGTCCAAAAAAATCAAACTTAGTTTAAACCCTCTAAATCACAATTTGACTAAAAATTTATATGAAATCCGAACTATAGGTGTTTATTTCATCTAAATTTATTCAAATTTAGCTCCTGCATCAAAAAAACTCATCAAAATCCAAAAAAATAAAATTTAGTTTAAAACCTCCAAATCACAATTTGACTAAAAATTTATATAAAATCCGAACTATAGGTGTTTATTTCATCTAAATTTATTCAAATTTAGCTCCTGCATCAAAAAAACTCATCAAAATCCAAAAAAATAAAATTTAGTTTAAAACCTCCAAATCTCAATTTGACTCAAAATTTATATAAAATCCGAACTATAGGTGTTTATTTCATCTAAATTTATTCAAATTTAGCTCCTGCATCAAAAAAACTCATCAAAATCAAAAAAAATAAAATTTAGTTTAAAACCTCCAAATCACAAGTTGACTAAAAATTTATATAAAATCCGAACTACAGGTGTTTATTTCATCTTAATTTATTCAAATTTAGCTCCTCCATCAAAAAAACTCATCAAAATCCAAAAAAATTAAACTTAGTTTAAACCCTCTAAATCACAATTTGACTAAAAATTTATATGAAATCCGAACTATAGGTGTTTATTTCATCTAAATTTATTCAAATTTAGCTCCTGCATCAAAAAAACTCATCAAAATCCAAAAAAATAAAATTTAGTTTAAAACCTCCAAATCTCAATTTGACTAAAAATTTATATAAAATCCGAACTATAGGTGTTTATTTCATTTAAATTTATTCAAATTTAGCTCCTGCATCAAAAAAACTCATCAAAATCCAAAAAAATAAAATTTAGTTTAAAACCTCCAAATCACAAGTTGACTAAAAATTTATATAAAATCCTAACTATAGGTGTTTATTTCATCTTAATTTATTCAAATTTAGCTCCTCCATCAAAAAAACTCATCAAAGTCCAAAAAAATCAAACTTAGTTTAAACCCTCTAAATCACAATTTGACTAAAAATTTATATGAAATCCGAACTATAGGTGTTTATTTCATCTAAATTTATTCAAATTTAGCTCCTGCATCAAAAAAACTCATCAAAATCCAAAAAAATAAAATTTAGTTTAAAACCTCCAAATCACAATTTGACTAAAAATTTATATAAAATCCGAACTATAGGTGTTTATTTCATCTAAATTTATTCAAATTTAGCTCCTGCATCAAAAAAACTCATCAAAATCCAAAAAAATAAAATTTAGTTTAAAACCTCCAAATCTCAATTTGACTAAAAATTTATATAAAATCCGAACGATAGGTGTTTATTTCATCTAAATTTATTCAAATTTAGCTCCTGCATCAAAAAAACTCATTAAAAACCAAAAAAATAAAATTTAGGTTAAAACCTCCAAATCACAAGTTGACTAAAAATTTATATAAAATCCGAACTATAGGTGTTTATTTCATCTTAATTTATTCAAATTTAGCTCCTCCATCAAAAAAACTCATCAAAATCCAAAAAAATAAAATTTAGTTTAAAACCTCCAAATCACAAGTTGACTAAAAATTTATATGAAATCCGAACTATAGGTGTTTATTTCATCTAAATTTATTCAAATTTAGCTCCTGCATCAAAAAAACTCATCAAAATCCAAAAAAATAAAATTTAGTTTAAAACCTCCAAATCACAATTTGACTAAAAATTTATATAAAATCCGAACTATAGGTGTTTATTTCATCTAAATTTATTCAAATTTAGCTCCTGCATCAAAAAAACTCATTAAATACCAAAAAAATAAAATTTAGGTTAAAACCTCCAAATCACAAGTTGACTAAAAATTTATATAAAATCCGAACTATAGGTGTTTATTTCATCTAAATTTATTCAAATTTAGCTCCTCCATCAAAAAAACTCATCAAAATCCAAAAAAATAAAATTTAGTTTAAAACCTCCCAATCACAATTTGACTAAAAATTTATATAAAATCCGAACTATAGGTGTTTATTTCATCTAAATTTATTCAAATTTAGCTCCTCCATCAAAAAAACTCATCAAAATCCAAAAAAATAAAATTTAGTTTAAAACCTCCAAATCACAATTTGACTAAAAATTTATATAAAATCCGAACTATAGGTGTTTATTTCATCTAAATTTATTCAAATTTAGCTCCTGCATCAAAAAAACTCATCAAAATCCAAAAAAATAAAATTTAGTTTAAAACCTCCAAATCACAATTTGACCAAAAATTTATATAAAATCCGAACTATAGGTGTTTATTTCATTTAAATTTATTCAAATTTAGCTCCTGCATCAAAAAAACTCATCAAAAACCAAAAAAATAAAATTTAGTTTAAAACCTCCAAATCACAAGTTGACTAAAAATTTATATAAAATCCGAACTATAGGTGTTTATTTCATCTTAATTTATTCAAATTTAGCTCCTCCATCAAAAAAACTCATCAAAATCCAAAAAAATCAAACTTAGTTTAAACCCTCTAAATCACAATTTGACTAAAAATTTATATGAAATCCGAACTATAGGTGTTTATTTCATCTAAATTTATTCAAATTTAGCTCCTGCATCAAAAAAACTCATCAAAATCCAAAAAAATAAAATTTAGTTTAAAACCTCCAAATCACAATTTGACTAAAAATTTATATAAAATCCGAACTATAGGTGTTTATTTCATCTAAATTTATTCAAATTTAGCTCCTCCATCAAAAAAACTCATCAAAATCCAAAAAAATAAAATTTAGTTTAAAACCTCCAAATCACAATTTGACTAAAAATTTATATAAAATCCGAACGATAGGTGTTTATTTCATCTAAATTTATTCAAATTTAGCTCCTGCATCAAAAAAAACTCATTAAAAACCAAAAAAATAAAATTTAGGTTAAAACCTCCAAATCACAAGTTGACTAAAAATTTATATAAAATCCGAACTATAGGTGTTTATTTCATCTTAATTTATTCAAATTTAGCTCCTCCATCAAAAAAACTCATCAAAATCCAAAAAAATAAAATTTAGTTTAAAACCTCCAAATCACAATATGACTAAAAATTTATATAAAATCCGAACTATAGGTGTTTATTTCATCTAAATTTATTCAAATTTAGCTCCTGCATCAAAAAAACTCATTAAAAACCAAAAAAATAAAATTTAGGTTAAAACCTCCAAATCACAAGTTGACTAAAAATTTATATAAAATCCGAACTATAGGTGTTTATTTCATCTAAATTTATTCAAATTTAGCTCCTCCATCAAAAAAACTCATCAAAATCCAAAAAAATAAAATTTAGTTTAAAACCTCCCAATCACAATTTGACTAAAAATTTATATAAAATCCGAACTATAGGTGTTTATTTCATCTAAATTTATTCAAATTTAGCTCCTCCATCAAAAAAACTCATCAAAATCCAAAAAAATAAAATTTAGTTTAAAACCTCCAAATCACAATTTGACTAAAAATTTATATAAAATCCGAACTATAGGTGTTTATTTCATCTAAATTTATTCAAATTTAGCTCCTGCATCAAAAAAACTCATCAAAATCCAAAAAAATAAAATTTAGTTTAAAACCTCCAAATCACAATTTGACCAAAAATTTATATAAAATCCGAACTATAGGTGTTTATTTCATCTAAATTTATTCAAATTTAGCTCCTGCATCAAAAAAACTCATAAAAAACCAAAAAAATAAAATTTAGTTTAAAACCTCCAAATCACAAGTTGACTAAAAATTTATATAATATCCGAACTATAGGTGTTTATTTCATCATAATTTATTCAAATTTAGCTCCTCCATCAAAAAAACTCATCAAAATCCAAAAAAATAAAATTTAGTTTAAAACCTCCAAATCACAAGTTGACTAAAAATTTATATAAAATCCGAACTATAGGTGTTTATTTCATTTAAATTTATTCAAATTTAGCTCCTGCATCAAAAAAACTCATCAAAATCCAAAAAAATAAAATTTAGTTTAAAACCTCCAAATCACAAGTTGACTAAAAATTTATATAAAATCCGAACTATAGGTGTTTATTTCATCTTAATTTATTCAAATTTAGCTCCTTCATCAAAAAAACTCATCAAAGTCCAAAAAAATCAAACTTAGTTTAAACCCTCTAAATCACAAGTTGACTAAAAATTTATATAAAATCCGAACTATAGGTGTTTATTTCATCTTAATTTATTCAAATTTAGCTCCTCCATCAAAAAAACTCATCAAAATCCAAAAAAATCAAACTTAGTTTAAACCCTCTAAATCACAATTTGACTAAAAATTTATATGAAATCCGAACTATAGGTGTTTATTTCATCTAAATTTATTCAAATTTAGCTCCTGCATCAAAAAAACTCATCAAAATCCAAAAAAATAAAATTTAGTTTAAAACCTCCAAATCACAATTTGACTAAAAATTTATATAAAATCCGAACTATAGGTGTTTATTTCATCTAAATTTATTCAAATTTAGCTCCTGCATCAAAAAAACTCATCAAAATCCAAAAAAATAAAATTTAGTTTAAAACCTCCAAATCACAATTTGACTAAAAATTTATATAAAATCCGAACTATAGGTGTTTATTTCATCTAAATTTATTCAAATTTAGCTCCTCCATCAAAAAAACTCATCAAAATCCAAAAAAATCAAACTTAGTTTAAACCCTCTAAATCACAATTTGACTAAAAATTTATATAAAATCCGAACTATAGGTGTTTATTTCATCTAAATTTATTCAAATTTAGCTCCTGCATCAAAAAAACTCATCAAAATCCAAAAAAATAAAATTTAGTTTAAAACCTCCAAATCACAATTTGACTAAAAATTTATATAAAATCCGAACTATAGGTGTTTATTTCATCTAAATTTATTCAAATTTAGCTCCTCCATCAAAAAAACTCATCAAAATCCAAAAAAATAAAATTTAGTTTAAAACCTCCAAATCACAATTTGACTAAAAATTTATATAAAATCCGAACGATAGGTGTTTATTTCATCTAAATTTATTCAAATTTAGCTCCTGCATCAAAAAAACTCATTAAAAACCAAAAAAATAAAATTTAGGTTAAAACCTCCAAATCACAAGTTGACTAAAAATTTATATAAAATCCGAACTATAGGTGTTTATTTCATCTTAATTTATTCAAATTTAGCTCCTCCATCAAAAAAACTCATCAAAATCCAAAAAAATCAAACTTAGTTTAAACCCTCTAAATCACAATTTGACTAAAAATTTATATGAAATCCGAACTATAGGTGTTTATTTCATCTAAATTTATTCAAATTTAGCTCCTGCATCAAAAAAACTCATCAAAATCCAAAAAAATAAAATTTAGTTTAAAACCTCCAAATCACAATTTGACTAAAAATTTATATAAAATCCGAACTATAGGTGTTTATTTCATCTAAATTTATTCAAATTTAGCTCCTGCATCAAAAAAACTCATCAAAATCCAAAAAAATAAAATTTAGTTTAAAACCTCCAAATCACAATTTGACTAAAAATTTATATAAAATCCGAACTATAGGTGTTTATTTCATCTAAATTTATTCAAATTTAGCTCCTCCATCAAAAAAACTCATCAAAATCCAAAAAAATAAAATTTAGTTTAAAACCTCCAAATCACAATTTGACTAAAAATTTATATGAAATCCGAACTATAGGTGTTTATTTCATTTAAATTTATTCAAATTTAGCTCCTGCATCAAAAAAACTCATCAAAATCCAAAAAAATAAAATTTAGTTTAAAACCTCCAAATCACAAGTTGACTAAAAATTTATATAAAATCCGAACTATAGGTGTTTATTTCATCTTAATTTATTCAAATTTAGCTCCTTCATCAAAAAAAACTCATCAAAGTCCAAAAAAATCAAACTTAGTTTAAACCCTCTAAATCACAATTTGACTAAAAATTTATATGAAATCCGAACTATAGGTGTTTATTTCATCTAAATTTATTCAAATTTAGCTCCTGCATCAAAAAAACTCATCAAAATCCAAAAAAATAAAATTTAGTTTAAAACCTCCAAATCACAATTTGACTAAAAATTTATATAAAATCCGAACTATAGGTGTTTATTTCATCTAAATTTATTCAAATTTAGCTCCTGCATCAAAAAAACTCATCAAAATCCAAAAAAATAAAATTTAGTTTAAAACCTCCAAATCTCAATTTGACTCAAAATTTATATAAAATCCGAACTATAGGTGTTTATTTCATCTAAATTTATTCAAATTTAGCTCCTGCATCAAAAAAACTCATCAAAATCAAAAAAAATAAAATTTAGTTTAAAACCTCCAAATCACAAGTTGACTAAAAATTTATATAAAATCCGAACTACAGGTGTTTATTTCATCTTAATTTATTCAAATTTAGCTCCTCCATCAAAAAAACTCATCAAAATCCAAAAAAATTAAACTTAGTTTAAACCCTCTAAATCACAATTTGACTAAAAATTTATATGAAATCCGAACTATAGGTGTTTATTTCATCTAAATTTATTCAAATTTAGCTCCTGCATCAAAAAAACTCATCAAAATCCAAAAAAATAAAATTTAGTTTAAAACCTCCAAATCTCAATTTGACTAAAAATTTATATAAAATCCGAACTATAGGTGTTTATTTCATTTAAATTTATTCAAATTTAGCTCCTGCATCAAAAAAACTCATCAAAATCCAAAAAAATAAAATTTAGTTTAAAACCTCCAAATCACAAGTTGACTAAAAATTTATATAAAATCCGAACTATAGGTGTTTATTTCATCTTAATTTATTCAAATTTAGCTCCTCCATCAAAAAAACTCATCAAAGTCCAAAAAAATCAAACTTAGTTTAAACCCTCTAAATCACAATTTGACTAAAAATTTATATGAAATCCGAACTATAGGTGTTTATTTCATCTAAATTTATTCAAATTTAGCTCCTGCATCAAAAAAACTCATCAAAATCCAAAAAAATAAAATTTAGTTTAAAACCTCCAAATCACAATTTGACTAAAAATTTATATAAAATCCGAACTATAGGTGTTTATTTCATCTAAATTTATTCAAATTTAGCTCCTGCATCAAAAAAACTCATCAAAATCCAAAAAAATAAAATTTAGTTTAAAACCTCCAAATCTCAATTTGACTCAAAATTTATATAAAATCCGAACTATAGGTGTTTATTTCATCTAAATTTATTCAAATTTAGCTCCTGCATCAAAAAAACTCAACAAAATCCAAAAAAATAAAATTTAGTTTAAAACCTCCAAATCACGAGTTGACTAAAAATTTATATAAAATCCGAACTACAGGTGTTTATTTCATCTTAATTTATTCAAATTTAGCTCCTCCATCAAAAAAACTCATCAAAATCCAAAAAAATCAAACTTAGTTTAAACCCTCTAAATCACAATTTGACTAAAAATTTATATGAAATCCGAACTATAGGTGTTTATTTCATCTAAATTTATTCAAATTTAGCTCCTCCATCAAAAAAACTCATCAAAGTCCAAAAAAATCAAACTTAGTTTAAACCCTCTAAATCACAATTTGACTAAAAATTTATATGAAATCCGAACTATAGGTGTTTATTTCATCTAAATTTATTCAAATTTAGCTCCTGCATCAAAAAAACTCATCAAAATCCAAAAAAATAAAATTTAGTTTAAAACCTCCAAATCACAAGTTGACTAAAAATTTATATAAAATCCGAACTATAGGTGTTTATTTCATCTTAATTTATTCAAATTTAGCTCCTGCATCAAAAAAACTCATCAAAATCAAAAAAAATAAAATTTAGTTTAAAACCTCCAAATCACAAGTTGACTAAAAATTTATATAAAATCCGAACTACAGGTGTTTATTTCATCTTAATTTATTCAAATTTAGCTCCTCCATCAAAAAAACTCATCAAAATCCAAAAAAATCAAACTTAGTTTAAACCCTCTAAATCACAATTTGACTAAAAATTTATATGAAATCCGAACTATAGGTGTTTATTTCATCTAAATTTATTCAAATTTAGCTCCTGCATCAAAAAAACTCATCAAAATCCAAAAAAATAAAATTTAGTTTAAAACCTCCAAATCTCAATTTGACTAAAAATTTATATAAAATCCGAACTATAGGTGTTTATTTCATTTAAATTTATTCAAATTTAGCTCCTGCATCAAAAAAACTCATCAAAATCCAAAAAAATAAAATTTAGTTTAAAACCTCCAAATCACAAGTTGACTAAAAATTTATATAAAATCCGAACTATAGGTGTTTATTTCATCTTAATTTATTCAAATTTAGCTCCTCCATCAAAAAAACTCATCAAAATCCAAAAAAATCAAACTTAGTTTAAACCCTCTAAATCACAATTTGACTAAAAATTTATATGAAATCCGAACTATAGGTGTTTATTTCATCTAAATTTATTCAAATTTAGCTCCTGCATCAAAAAAACTCATCAAAATCCAAAAAAATAAAATTTAGTTTAAAACCTCCAAATCACAATTTGACTAAAAATTTATATAAAATCCGAACTATAGGTGTTTATTTCATCTAAATTTATTCAAATTTAGCTCCTGCATCAAAAAAAACTCATCAAAAGCCAAAAAAATAAAATTTAGTTTAAAACCTCCAAATCTCAATTTGACTCAAAATTTATATAAAATCCGAACTATAGGTGTTTATTTCATCTAAATTTATTCAAATTTAGCTCCTGCATCAAAAAAACTCATCAAAATCCAAAAAAATAAAATTTAGTTTAAAACCTCCAAATCACAAGTTGACTAAAAATTTATATAAAATCCGAACTACAGGTGTTTATTTCATCTTAATTTATTCAAATTTAGCTCCTCCATCAAAAAAACTCATCAAAATCCAAAAAAATCAAACTTAGTTTAAACCCTCTAAATCACAATTTGACTAAAAATTTATATGAAATCCGAACTATAGGTGTTTATTTCATCTAAATTTATTCAAATTTAGCTCCTGCATCAAAAAAACTCATCAAAATCCAAAAAAATAAAATTTAGTTTAAAACCTCCAAATCACAAGTTGACTAAAAATTTATATAAAATCCGAACTATAGGTGTTTATTTCATCTTAATTTATTCAAATTTAGCTCCTCCATCAAAAAAACTCATCAAAATCCAAAAAAATAAAATTTAGTTTTAAACCTCCAAATCACAAGTTGACTAAAAATTTATATAAAATCCGAACTATAGGTGTTTATTTCATCTTAATTTATTCAAATTTAGCTCCTCCATCAAAAAAACTCATCAAAATCCAAAAAAATCAAACTTAGTTTAAACCCTCTAAATCACAATTTGACTAAAAATTTATATGAAATCCGAACTATAGGTGTTTATTTCATCTAAATTTATTCAAATTTAGCTCCTGCATCAAAAAAACTCATCAAAATCCAAAAAAATAAAATTTAGTTTAAAACCTCCAAATCTCAATTTGACTAAAAATTTATATAAAATCCGAACTATAGGTGTTTATTTCATCTAAATTTATTCAAATTTAGCTCCTCCATCAAAAAAACTCATCAAAATCCAAAAAAATAAAATTTAGTTTAAAACCTCCAAATCACAATTTGACTAAAAATTTATATAAAATCCGAACTATAGGTGTTTATTTCATCTAAATTTATTCAAATTTAGCTCCTGCATCAAAAAAACTCATCAAAATCCAAAAAAATAAAATTTAGTTTAAAACCTCCAAATCACAAGTTGACTAAAAATTTATATAAAATCCGAACTATAGGTGTTTATTTCATCTTAATTTATTCAAATTTAGCTCCTCCATCAAAAAAACTCATCAAAATCCAAAAAAATAAAATTTAGTTTAAAACCTCCAAATCTCAATTTGACTAAAAATTTATATAAAATCCGAACTATAGGTGTTTATTTCATCTAAATTTATTCAAATTTAGCTCCTCCATCAAAAAAACTCATCAAAATCCAAAAAAATAAAATTTAGTTTAAAACCTCCAAATCACAATTTGACTAAAAATTTATATAAAATCCGAACTATAGGTGTTTATTTCATCTAAATTTATTCAAATTTAGCTCCTGCATCAAAAAAACTCATCAAAATCCAAAAAAATAAAATTTAGTTTAAAACCTCCAAATCTCAATTTGACTAAAAATTTATATAAAATCCGAACTATAGGTGTTTATTTCATCTAAATTTATTCAAATTTAGCTCCTCCATCAAAAAAAATCATCAAAATCCAAAAAAATAAAATTTAGTTTAAAACCTCCAAATCACAAGTTGACTAAAAATTTATATAAAATCCGAACTATAGGTGTTTATTTCATCTTAATTTATTCAAATTTAGCTCCTCCATCAAAAAAACTCTTCAAAATCCAAAAAAATCAAACTTAGTTTAAACCCCCTAAATCACAATTTGACTAAAAATTTATATAAAATCCGAACTACAGGTGTTTATTTCATCTTAATTTATTCAAATTTAGCTCCTCCATCAAAAAAACTCATCAAAATCCAAAAAAATCAAACTTAGTTTAAACCCTCTAAATCACAATTTGACTAAAAATTTATATGAAATCCGAACTATAGGTGTTTATTTCATCTAAATTTACTCAAATTTAGCTCCTCCATCAAAAAAACTCATCAAAGTCCAAAAAAATCAAACTTAGTTTAAACCCTCTAAATCACAATTTGACTAAAAATTTATATGAAATCCGAACTATAGGTGTTTATTTCATCTAAATTTATTCAAATTTAGCTCCTCCATCAAAAAAACTCATCAAAATCCAAAAAAATAAAATTTAGTTTAAAACCTCCAAATCACAATTTGACTAAAAATTTATATAAAATCCGAACTATAGGTGTTTATTTCATCTAAATTTATTCAAATTTAGCTCCTGCATCAAAAAAACTCATCAAAATCCAAAAAAATAAAATTTAGTTTAAAACCTCCAAATCTCAATTTGACTAAAAATTTATATAAAATCCGAACTATAGGTGTTTATTTCATCTAAATTTATTCAAATTTAGCTCCTGCATCAAAAAAACTCATCAAAATCCAAAAAAATAAAATTTAGTTTAAAACCTCCAAATCTCAATTTGACTAAAAATTTATATAAAATCCGAACTATAGGTGTTTATTTCATCTAAATTTATTCAAATTTAGCTCCTGCATCAAAAAAAACTCATCAAAATCCAAAAAAATAAAATTTAGTTTAAAACCTCCAAATCACAAGTTGACTAAAAATTTATATAAAATCCGAACTATAGGTGTTTATTTCATCTTAATTTATTCAAATTTAGCTCCTCCATCAAAAAAACTCATCAAAATCCAAAAAAATAAAATTTAGTTTAAAACCTCCAAATCTCAATTTGACTAAAAATTTATATAAAATCCGAACTATAGGTGTTTATTTCATCTAAATTTATTCAAATTTAGCTCCTCCATCAAAAAAACTCATCAAAATCCAAAAAAATAAAATTTAGTTTAAAACCTCCAAATCACAATTTGACTAAAAATTTATATAAAATCCGAACTATAGGTGTTTATTTCATCTAAATTTATTCAAATTTAGCTCCTGCATCAAAAAAACTCATCAAAATCCAAAAAAATAAAATTTAGTTTAAAACCTCCAAATCTCAATTTGACTAAAAATTTATATAAAATCCGAACTATAGGTGTTTATTTCATCTAAATTTATTCAAATTTAGCTCCTCCATCAAAAAAAATCATCAAAATCCAAAAAAATAAAATTTAGTTTAAAACCTCCAAATCACAAGTTGACTAAAAATTTATATAAAATCCGAACTATAGGTGTTTATTTCATCTTAATTTATTCAAATTTAGCTCCTCCATCAAAAAAACTCTTCAAAATCCAAAAAAATCAAACTTAGTTTAAACCCCCTAAATCACAATTTGACTAAAAATTTATATAAAATCCGAACTACAGGTGTTTATTTCATCTTAATTTATTCAAATTTAGCTCCTCCATCAAAAAAACTCATCAAAATCCAAAAAAATCAAACTTAGTTTAAACCCTCTAAATCACAATTTGACTAAAAATTTATATGAAATCCGAACTATAGGTGTTTATTTCATCTAAATTTATTCAAATTTAGCTCCTCCATCAAAAAAACTCATCAAAGTCCAAAAAAATCAAACTTAGTTTAAACCCTCTAAATCACAATTTGACTAAAAATTTATATGAAATCCGAACTATAGGTGTTTATTTCATCTAAATTTATTCAAATTTAGCTCCTCCATCAAAAAAAACTCATCAAAATCCAAAAAAATAAAATTTAGTTTAAAACCTCCAAATCACAATTTGACTAAAAATTTATATAAAATCCGAACTATAGGTGTTTATTTCATCTAAATTTATTCAAATTTAGCTCCTGCATCAAAAAAACTCATCAAAATCCAAAAAAATAAAATTTAGTTTAAAACCTCCAAATCTCAATTTGACTAAAAATTTATATAAAATCCGAACTATAGGTGTTTATTTCATCTAAATTTATTCAAATTTAGCTCCTGCATCAAAAAAACTCATCAAAATCCAAAAAAATAAAATTTAGTTTAAAACCTCCAAATCTCAATTTGACTAAAAATTTATATAAAATCCGAACTATAGGTGTTTATTTCATCTAAATTTATTCAAATTTAGCTCCTGCATAAAAAAAACTCATCAAAATCCAAAAAAATAAAATTTAGTTTAAAACCTCCAAATCACAAGTTGACTAAAAATTTATATAAAATCCGAACTATAGGTGTTTATTTCATCTTAATTTATTCAAATTTAGCTGCTCCATCAAAAAAACTCATCAAAATCCAAAAAAATCAAACTTAGTTTAAACCCTCTAAATCACAATTTGACTAAAAATTTATATGAAATCCGAACTATAGGTGTTTATTTCATCTAAATTTATTCAAATTTAGCTCCTGCATCAAAAAAACTCATCAAAATCCAAAAAAATAAAATTTAGTTTAAAACCTCCAAATCACAATTTGACTAAAAATTTATATAAAATCCGAACTATAGGTGTTTATTTCATCTAAATTTATTCAAATTTAGCTCCTCCATCAAAAAAACTCATCAAAATCCAAAAAAATCAAACTTAGTTTAAACCCTCTAAATCACAATTTGACTAAAAATTTATATGAAATCCGAACTATAGGTGTTTATTTCATCTTAATTTATTCAAATTTAGCTCCTCCATCAAAAAAAATCATCAAAATCCAAAAAAATAAAATTTAGTTTAAAACCTCCAAATCACAAGTTGACTAAAAATTTATATAAAATCCGAACTATAGGTGTTTATTTCATCTTAATTTATTCAAATTTAGCTCCTCCATCAAAAAAACTCATCAAAATCCAAAAAAATAAAATTTAGTTTAAAACCTCCAAATCACAAGTTGACTAAAAATTTATATAAAATCCGAACTATAGGTGTTTATTTCATCTTAATTTATTCAAATTTAGCTCCTCCATCAAAAAAACTCATCAAAATCCAAAAAAATCAAACTTAGTTTAAACCCTCTAAATCACAATTTGACTAAAAATTTATATGAAATCCGAACTATAGGTGTTTATTTCATCTAAATTTATTCAAATTTAGCTCCTCCATCAAAAAAACTCTTCAAAATCCAAAAAAATCAAACTTAGTTTAAACCCCCTAAATCACAATTTGACTAAAAATTTATATAAAATCCGAACTATAGGTGTTTATTTCATCTACATTTATTCAAATTTAGCTCCTGCATCAAAAAAACTCATCAAAATCCAAAAAAATAAAATTTAGTTTAAAACCTCCAAATCACAATTTGACTAAAAATTTATATAAAATCCGAACTATAGGTGTTTATTTCATCTAAATTTATTCAAATTTAGCTCCTGCATCAAAAAAACTCATCAAAATCCAAAAAAATAAAATTTAGTTTAAAACCTCCAAATCACAAGTTGACTAAAAATTTATATAAAATCCGAACTATAGGTGTTTATTTCATCATAATTTATTCAAATTTAGCTCCTCCATCAAAAAAACTCATCAAAATCCAAAAAAATCAAACTTAGTTTAAACCCTCTAAATCACAATTTGACTAAAAATTTATATGAAATCCGAACCAAAGGTGTTTATTTCATCTAAATTTATTCAAATTTAGCTCCTGCATCAAAAAAACTCATCAAAATCCAAAAAAATAAAATTTAGTTTAAAACCTCCAAATCTCAATTTGACTAAAAATATATATAAAATCCGAACTATAGGTGTTTATTTCATCTACATTTATTCAAATTTAGCTCCTGCATCAAAAAAAACTCATCAAAATCCAAAAAAATAAAATTTAGTTTAAAACCTCCAAATCACAAGTTGACTAAAAATTTATATAAAATCCGAACTATAGGTGTTTATTTCATCTTAATTTATTCAAATTTAGCTGCTCCATCAAAAAAACTCATCAAAATCCAAAAAAATCAAACTTAGTTTAAACCCTCTAAATCACAATTTGACTAAAAATTTATATGAAATCCGAACTATAGGTGTTTATTTCATCTAAATTTATTCAAATTTAGCTCCTGCATCAAAAAAACTCATCAAAATCCAAAAAAATAAAATTTAGTTTAAAACCTCCAAATCACAATTTGACTAAAAATTTATATAAAATCCGAACTATAGGTGTTTATTTCATCTAAATTTATTCAAATTTAGCTCCTCCATCAAAAAAACTCATCAAAATCCAAAAAAATCAAACTTAGTTTAAACCCTCTAAATCACAATTTGACTAAAAATTTATATGAAATCCGAACTATAGGTGTTTATTTCATCTTAATTTATTCAAATTTAGCTCCTCCATCAAAAAAACTCATCAAAATCCAAAAAAATAAAATTTAGTTTAAAACCTCCAAATCACAAGTTGACTAAAAATTTATATAAAATCCGAACTATAGGTGTTTATTTCATCTTAATTTATTCAAATTTAGCTCCTCCATCAAAAAAACTCTTCAAAATCCAAAAAAATCAAACTTAGTTTAAACCCTCTAAATCACAATTTGACTAAAAATTTATATAAAATCCGAACTACAGGTGTTTATTTCATCTTAATTTATTCAAATTTAGCTCCTCCATCAAAAAAACTCATCAAAATCCAAAAAAATCAAACTTAGTTTAAACCCTCTAAATCACAATTTGACTAAAAATTTATATGAAATCCGAACTATAGGTGTTTATTTCATCTAAATTTATTCAAATTTAGCTCCTCCATCAAAAAAACTCATCAAAGTCCAAAAAAATCAAACTTAGTTTAAACCCTCTAAATCACAATTTGACTAAAAATTTATATGAAATCCGAACTATAGGTGTTTATTTCATCTAAATTTATTCAAATTTAGCTCCTGCATCAAAAAAACTCATCAAAATCCAAAAAAATAAAATTTAGTTTAAAACCTCCAAATCACAAGTTGACTAAAAATTTATATAAAATCCGAACTATAGGTGTTTATTTCATCTTAATTTATTCAAATTTAGCTCCTGCATCAAAAAAACTCATCAAAATCAAAAAAAATAAAATTTAGTTTAAAACCTCCAAATCACAAGTTGACTAAAAATTTATATAAAATCCGAACTATAGGTGTTTATTTCATCTTAATTTATTCAAATTTAGCTCCTCCATCAAAAAAACTCATCAAAATCCAAAAAAATCAAACTTAGTTTTAAACCTCCAAATCACAAGTTGACTAAAAATTTATATAAAATCCGAACTATAGGTGTTTATTTCATCTTAATTTATTCAAATTTAGCTCCTCCATCAAAAAAACTCATCAAAATCCAAAAAAATCAAACTTAGTTTAAACCCTCTAAATCACAATTTGACTAAAAATTTATATGAAATCCGAACTATAGGTGTTTATTTCATCTAAATTTATTCAAATTTAGCTCCTGCATCAAAAAAACTCATCAAAATCCAAAAAAATAAAATTTAGTTTAAAACCTCCAAATCACAATTTGACTAAAAATTTATATAAAATCCGAACTATAGGTGTTTATTTCATCTAAATTTATTCAAATTTAGCTCCTCCATCAAAAAAACTCATCAAAATCCAAAAAAATAAAATTTAGTTTAAAACCTCCAAATCACAATTTGACTAAAAATTTATATAAAATCCGAACTATAGGTGTTTATTTCATCTAAATTTATTCAAATTTAGCTCCTGCATCAAAAAAACTCATCAAAATCCAAAAAAATAAAATTTAGTTTAAAACCTCCAAATCACAAGTTGACTAAAAATTTATATAAAATCCGAACTATAGGTGTTTATTTCATCTTAATTTATTCAAATTTAGCTCCTCCATCAAAAAAAACTCATCAAAATCCAAAAAAATAAAATTTAGTTTAAAACCTCCAAATCTCAATTTGACTAAAAATTTATATAAAATCCGAACTATAGGTGTTTATTTCATCTAAATTTATTCAAATTTAGCTCCTCCATCAAAAAAAACTCATCAAAATCCAAAAAAATAAAATTTAGTTTAAAACCTCCAAATCACAATTTGACTAAAAATTTATATAAAATCCGAACTATAGGTGTTTATTTCATCTAAATTTATTCAAATTTAGCTCCTGCATCAAAAAAACTCATCAAAATCCAAAAAAATAAAATTTAGTTTAAAACCTCCAAATCTCAATTTGACTAAAAATTTATATAAAATCCGAACTATAGGTGTTTATTTCATCTAAATTTATTCAAATTTAGCTCCTGCATCAAAAAAACTCATCAAAATCCAAAAAAATAAAATTTAGTTTAAAACCTCCAAATCTCAATTTGACTAAAAATTTATATAAAATCCGAACTATAGGTGTTTATTTCATCTAAATTTATTCAAATTTAGCTCCTGCATAAAAAAAACTCATCAAAATCCAAAAAAATAAAATTTAGTTTAAAACCTCCAAATCACAAGTTGACTAAAAATTTATATAAAATCCGAACTATAGGTGTTTATTTCATCTAAATTTATTCAAATTTAGCTCCTCCATCAAAAAAACTCATCAAAATCCAAAAAAATAAAATTTAGTTTAAAACCTCCAAATCACAATTTGACTAAAAATTTATATAAAATCCGAACTATAGGTGTTTATTTCATCTAAATTTATTCAAATTTAGCTCCTGCATCAAAAAAACTCATCAAAATCCAAAAAAATAAAATTTAGTTTAAAACCTCCAAATCACAAGTTGACTAAAAATTTATATAAAATCCGAACTATAGGTGTTTATTTCATCTTAATTTATTCAAATTTAGCTCCTCCATCAAAAAAACTCATCAAAATCCAAAAAAATAAAATTTAGTTTAAAACCTCCAAATCTCAATTTGACTAAAAATTTATATAAAATCCGAACTATAGGTGTTTATTTCATCTAAATTTATTCAAATTTAGCTCCTCCATCAAAAAAACTCATCAAAATCCAAAAAAATAAAATTTAGTTTAAAACCTCCAAATCACAATTTGACTAAAAATTTATATAAAATCCGAACTATAGGTGTTTATTTCATCTAAATTTATTCAAATTTAGCTCCTGCATCAAAAAAACTCATCAAAATCCAAAAAAATAAAATTTAGTTTAAAACCTCCAAATCTCAATTTGACTAAAAATTTATATAAAATCCGAACTATAGGTGTTTATTTCATCTAAATTTATTCAAATTTAGCTCCTGCATCAAAAAAACTCATCAAAATCCAAAAAAATAAAATTTAGTTTAAAACCTCCAAATCTCAATTTGACTAAAAATTTATATAAAATCCGAACTATAGGTGTTTATTTCATCTAAATTTATTCAAATTTAGCTCCTGCATAAAAAAACTCATCAAAATCCAAAAAAATAAAATTTAGTTTAAAACCTCCAAATCACAAGTTGACTAAAAATTTATATAAAATCCGAACTATAGGTGTTTATTTCATCTTAATTTATTCAAATTTAGCTGCTCCATCAAAAAAACTCATCAAAATCCAAAAAAATCAAACTTAGTTTAAACCCTCTAAATCACAATTTGACTAAAAATTTATATGAAATCCGAACTATAGGTGTTTATTTCATCTAAATTTATTCAAATTTAGCTCCTGCATCAAAAAAACTCATCAAAATCCAAAAAAATAAAATTTAGTTTAAAACCTCCAAATCACAAGTTGACTAAAAATTTATATAAAATCCGAACTATAGGTGTTTATTTCATCTTAATTTATTCAAATTTAGCTCCTGCATCAAAAAAACTCATCAAAATCAAAAAAAATAAAATTTAGTTTAAAACCTCCAAATCACAAGTTGACTAAAAATTTATATAAAATCCGAACTATAGGTGTTTATTTCATCTTAATTTATTCAAATTTAGCTCCTCCATCAAAAAAACTCATCAAAATCCAAAAAAATCAAACTTAGTTTAAACCCTCTAAATCACAATTTGACTAAAAATTTATATGAAATCCGAACTATAGGTGTTTATTTCATCTAAATTTATTCAAATTTAGCTCCTGCATCAAAAAAACTCATCAAAATCCAAAAAAATAAAATTTAGTTTAAAACCTCCAAATCTCAATTTGACTAAAAATTTATATAAAATCCGAACTATAGGTGTTTATTTCATCTAAATTTATTCAAATTTAGCTCCTCCATCAAAAAAACTCATCAAAATCCAAAAAAATAAAATTTAGTTTAAAACCTCCAAATCACAATTTGACTAAAAATTTATATAAAATCCGAACTATAGGTGTTTATTTCATCTAAATTTATTCAAATTTAGCTCCTGCATCAAAAAAACTCATCAAAATCCAAAAAAATAAAATTTAGTTTAAAACCTCCAAATCACAAGTTGACTAAAAATTTATATAAAATCCGAACTATAGGTGTTTATTTCATCTTAATTTATTCAAATTTAGCTCCTCCATCAAAAAAACTCATCAAAATCCAAAAAAATAAAATTTAGTTTAAAACCTCCAAATCACAAGTTGACTAAAAATTTATATAAAATCCGAAACTATAGGTGTTTATTTCATCTTAATTTATTCAAATTTAGCTCCTCCATCAAAAAAACTCATCAAAATCCAAAAAAATCAAACTTAGTTTAAACCCTCTAAATCACAATTTGACTAAAAATTTATATGAAATCCGAACTATAGGTGTTTATTTCATCTAAATTTATTCAAATTTAGCTCCTGCATCAAAAAAAACTCATCAAAATCCAAAAAAATAAAATTTAGTTTAAAACCTCCAAATCTCAATTTGACTAAAAATTTATATAAAATCCGAACTATAGGTGTTTATTTCATCTAAATTTATTCAAATTTAGCTCCTCCATCAAAAAAACTCATCAAAATCCAAAAAAATAAAATTTAGTTTAAAACCTCCAAATCACAATTTGACTAAAAATTATATAAAATCCGAACTATAGGTGTTTATTTCATCTAAATTTATTCAAATTTAGCTCCTGCATCAAAAAAACTCATCAAAATCCAAAAAAATAAAATTTAGTTTAAAACCTCCAAATCTCAATTTGACTAAAAATTTATATAAAATCCGAACTATAGGTGTTTATTTCATCTAAATTTATTCAAATTTAGCTCCTGCATCCAAAAAAACTCATCAAAATCCAAAAAAATAAAATTTAGTTTAAAACCTCCAAATCTCAATTTGACTAAAAATTTATATAAAATCCGAACTATAGGTGTTTATTTCATCTAAATTTATTCAAATTTAGCTCCTGCATAAAAAAACCTCATCAAAATCCAAAAAAATAAAATTTAGTTTAAAACCTCCAAATCACAAGTTGACTAAAAATTTATATAAAATCCGAACTATAGGTGTTTATTTCATCTAAATTTATTAATTTTTAGCTCCTCCATCAAAAAAACTCATCAAAATCCAAAAAAATAAAATTTAGTTTAAAACCTCCAAATCACAATTTGACTAAAAATTTATATAAAATCCGAACTATAGGTGTTTATTTCATCTAAATTTATTCAAATTTAGCTCCTGCATCAAAAAAACTCATCAAAATCCAAAAAAATAAAATTTAGTTTAAAACCTCCAAATCACAAGTTGACTAAAAATTTATATAAAATCCGAACTATAGGTGTTTATTTCATCTTAATTTATTCAAATTTAGCTCCTCCATCAAAAAAACTCATCAAAATCCAAAAAATAAAATTTAGTTTAAAACCTCCAAATCTCAATTTGACTAAAAATTTATATAAAATCCGAACTATAGGTGTTTATTTCATCTAAATTTATTCAAATTTAGCTCCTCCATCAAAAAAACTCATCAAAATCCAAAAAAATAAAATTTAGTTTAAAACCTCCAAATCACAATTTGACTAAAAATTTATATAAAATCCGAACTATAGGTGTTTATTTCATCTAAATTTATTCAAATTTAGCTCCTGCATCAAAAAAACTCATCAAAATCCAAAAAAATAAAATTTAGTTTAAAACCTCCAAATCTCAATTTGACTAAAAATTTATATAAAATCCGAACTATAGGTGTTTATTTCATCTAAATTTATTCAAATTTAGCTCCTGCATCAAAAAAACTCATCAAAATCCAAAAAAATAAAATTTAGTTTAAAACCTCCAAATCTCAATTTGACTAAAAATTTATATAAAATCCGAACTATAGGTGTTTATTTCATCTAAATTTATTCAAATTTAGCTCCTGCATAAAAAAACTCATCAAAATCCAAAAAAATAAAATTTAGTTTAAAACCTCCAAATCACAAGTTGACTAAAAATTTATATAAAATCCGAACTATAGGTGTTTATTTCATCTTAATTTATTCAAATTTAGCTGCTCCATCAAAAAAACTCATCAAAATCCAAAAAAATCAAACTTAGTTTAAACCCTCTAAATCACAATTTGACTAAAAATTTATATGAAATCCGAACTATAGGTGTTTATTTCATCTAAATTTATTCAAATTTAGCTCCTGCATCAAAAAAACTCATCAAAATCCAAAAAAAATAAAATTTAGTTTAAAACCTCCAAATCACAAGTTGACTAAAAATTTATATAAAATCCGAACTATAGGTGTTTATTTCATCTTAATTTATTCAAATTTAGCTCCT